>ARYC01000777.1:0-20678 GCA_000711775.1 Oxytricha trifallax | reverse complement strand
TTAGATTTGCGTTTAGCAGACCACTTCTAATATTGGTTTGCTTGACCATATCTAATACCATTAAATTGTAATCTTCAGCATGTTTGCTCATGTCTGGGTCATTGCTGAGTCTCATCTCCAAATAAAAAGCATCCATCTAGATAGGATCTTCCAATATAGGCTCAATCTACTGATACATGGCTAGTAAATGTTCCTTGTTAAGTTAAAGTTTTCTAATAATGCTGTTTGCATATTTCTCGTTTATATCATTGGCTGCAAACTAAAGAAAATGGTTTAGTGAATTGAAATTTCTTGAAATCCTTACTTTCGCAAAAATACTGCAACTTAACACTAATTCATCTGGAGTGGAAAACTTAAGAATTGACTCATTTCCATTCAGTTCATCAATGAGCTCGTAATCAAGGAGCAAGTAAATACCGTAGCACCAAGTTATGATTTCAAGTTCATTAAGCATCATAGCTGTGCAAATATGACCCAGGTATTCTTTGTCGACGACTTATTCCGGTCTTAAAACTAGAAATTTGCTGTTTAAAGTATAATAGTAATTTACAGATTGACAACTATTTGTGGAAATCATTAATTAAAACACGAGTAAGGTAAGTGACTCCAGACTATAAATTAATGAAATTATTAGAATTTAAGGCGCTATGCGAATGAATCAAAATAGAGTGTATTGAAAAACACAGAAGCTTTAGTATCTAAATAGAAAGTGTATTTTTACCTACCTTTTCGTACTTCTGGAGATCTTCATTGTCTTTTAGCAGCTTACTCACGATTTACTTTAGTCCTCTCACTGCCTAAATCAAAGTTTATGTTGGTAAACAAAATTCTTGACTTACTTCACGCTGTGACGGTGTCTCTATTATAAAACAGTATTGATAAAATTGATTGAAAAGCCCTAATTTATTGGATATTTTTGAAATGTCTCGTTAGAGAGTCTTATGGATGGTGCCTTGGCGCTATAACAAGGCATCTCTTGTAATGCAGATGGCATGCGATATAAGCTTGGTAAGCGCTCGAATGGACTTGAAAAATCACTTGGTCCTCTGTGAAGACCAGGATAGTTGCCCTTACTTTCCTCTCCCTTTGCCTGACTTATGTTTCTGGAAATCTAATTCTGACAAAAAGCGAATCATTAAACTTGCCTCCCATTTGTTTATATTAGTTTAAGGTAGTCGCACAAAATACTTACCATTTGAGCAGAATTAATAAAAAATCTTATTTTTATTCACATACAATTTTTGATTCCTAAATACTGAAGTTTCTCTCAAGAAGTATAAATCAATTTTTTCATAGATTAATCGAGATAAACATAAAAGTATAAGTGAAATTTAATTTAAAAAACTTTGTAATTTACAGTAATAGAATTAATACTTTATTTGCAATGATGGAAAGAAACTAAACCTGAACGAAGAGGATACAGCCTTAAATAATAAAAAAGATTGAAGTCGTGAGCTGTTATGAATTACACTTTCTCTTTTATATGAGTGTTAAATGTAATTTAATTTTACCTTAAGTATTTATCTATCTATCTATCTAATTTATTTGAATATAACAGTATACTTCCTTAAATTTAAACTTATATAATTTATTTATCTTAAATCTATTTATAAATAATTGCTTATTTTTTTATGATATCAATATTAATTGGATTTTTAACATCTATAATTTAGTATTTTATGGGGAATTATGTTAAGTTTTTTTAAAAATCAATACTATCATATTTAATTTATTTGCAATTTTTAACAATGGGTGAATTGGTAAGTATAAGTTTCGCATCTTATTTTTCACTTAACCTACCCTAATACCATTTTTAATTTTACATAATAATTAGATTGATCCTTTGAAATTCCGAGCATTTGGGGTTAAAAGACCTATGGATGAAAAACAAGAGAAAATTAATCAGCTCTTGGAAAATAACAAGCGATATTACCCCACAGATGGCAAGGGAAATATTGATGAGTGGGGAGCTGTGATCAAGAGATAAGTCGAAACTTTTGAGTTACAAAGGTAGCTATAGGAGCAAGCGAAGGCTGCGCAGATGTAGAATTATGGGTAAGATAGTTTGATTATGTTATAATAACTGTAATACTTGAAATGTTTTGGATATTATTTATAGATTCTAGCTAATATCCTAAAAATAAATTATTCTTTTTAAAAAGATAAACTTATCTGATAATTTAAGGAAGGTTGAATTTAAAGCATAATAAGTAATTTTCATTTTTACTTTTTAAGATAAAAATTTAACCTCAATAAAATCTGATATTTAACTTTTTTATTTTAGTCTGGCTCTAGATAAAGAACTTCAGTAGCAAGAAGATAAAAAGAGAGTGCGCGAATTAGAAAAGCTTGTCGATCGAGATAACGTTTAGAGAGAATCAGAATTGAGGAGACTTATAGAGAATTCTTAAAAAGAGCAAGAAAAATAAAGGAAACTCATGATGGGAGAGTAAATTAAATAAACTATAGATTAGAAGTAAAAATCTTTGCAGGAATAAAGACGCTTGGAACAAATCAAAGATTATGAAACGCTTTAGAATGCAATGAGATAAAATTATTTTTTTATTAATTCTAGGCAAATTTAGTATAAATTGTACTCAAATTGATTTCATTAATAGATTTATGAATTTTATTTAATAAAAGGAAATGGCTGAATAAGCTGAGCAAGATAAGAAGAGAATGTAAAAAGAAATATTATTTGCAGACATAAACCAATCCCGTAGAATGAGATTGCAAAAAGACGATCAATTAAGGTAAATAGATTACGAGGCAGACGAGAAAGCTAAAAATAATTACAGCTATTTCAACGGTTACGATTAGAGATAAAATGATATACAAAACAGAATGAAAAATTTTGAAGATCAACAGAAAAGAATGAGAGATAATTACAATTAATATGTCGCATCACCCCAAGCTAATAAGTTAACCTAAGAGGCTATCAGATAGATGAGGGATTATTATATAAATGCTCATTAAATATGAGAAGCATGAAATTGCTGTATTTACTTATATTTAACTATATTAAATTTTTTAGTGTACTATAGTAGGACTTAGAGAGTAAGTCTCTAACAGTATAATAACTAGAGGATAGACAAAAGTAATTGGCAAAATAGTAAAATCTTTCATAACTTAACATGCAAATCATTCAAAAACAAGAAATCAATAAGCTTTCAGACAAGGATCTACTGGCTTAATAACTTTTATAAAGCGCTAATGTTGCTAAAATGATTGAAGAAGAGCAAATGATGAAAAGAAAGCAACAGTAACTTATAAAATGTTGTATTTTTAATTAAAAAATGGCTAAAATATTTCAAAACTTGCCTATAAAGATATGCTTGATTAACAAACTTAGCTAAGACAATAAATGCGGATGCATGGAAATATGACAGGAGTAGAAAAGCAACTTAACAATAAAATATGATTTTAACATTTCATCTACTTTTCCCATTAATAATGATAATTTGTATAACAAAGATGACTTGATTGCTTGGAAAAACTATGATAACAATCAATACTCGCTTATTCCAGGAGTAAGTAATCAAAAGAAAATCTTAGATCGATCTCAATTCGGCTATAATGTGAAAGATCAGACTCAATCAGCATCGACTCTGAACTAAAAAAGTCCACAAAGAAACCCAGATAAATTTCAAGAGTAGCAAGATAGAATGAAGCAATATGGTTTCACTAGGGATGTGAGAGATGTTCGTGAGTTCAATCAAAGAGCTGCAGGTGCCTTAAATAATTAAAGCTTAAATACAAGCATAATTGTTGATCAAAACTCTTAAAATGGCTCTGGTGGGATAAGAAACAACGCTACTGCTATGTTGCTCAATAGATCGGTTGAATAAATGGAGTACACAGCTAAAGACCTCATTCAAGATTAAGGAGGACATGGAACTGTTTCATAAGATATACTCTATGAAAATATGAACAGATCTCCACTCATGCCTAATCTAAAGTCTCAACTAATTGGGAACAATTAAACTATTAACCACATGGATTAGCAATAGTTCTCACCATACTACAGACCACCTGGGTATAACCCAATCAGCAACCAGAATGCAAATTTAAGTTCTCAGTCATAACTTAGATCGTCCTCAAATAATGGAGGTTTAAGACCAAGAGATAGGTCCTTAATTAACGCAGGAAATAGCATTTTGTTATGATTAATTTTACTTTTTAATTCATTGAAATTAAGATAAGTTTTAGTTTACATCTATTTTATTATATTAAAATTAAATTCCAACTTAATATTATAAAAAGTTAAATATGTAAGTTGAATCTGAGGAGAGACTATTGCTGTAGTCCACAGATAAGCTAATAAAAAATTCAAAAATTGAAGATTCAACTATAAATTAATAAAATATCCACATATAAACAAAGCAACAATCTCTAGTGAATCCTAGTAAAAATCATAATAATACGGAATAAAAGAGATCGAAAAAATTATACTTTAATACAAGAGATAAAGTTGGAGTTGCCATAATTGTACTAGTCTATGCAATAATAGCTAAAATTTACTTGTTTACAATTGTTCATGCTATGGGAGAAGGCATCTCAAATGGAGTCGCTTCTGATATAGTAAATGGAATTCTTGTAACCTTCTTCGTAAAAAATTCAATTGAAAAATTTAAGTAATTTCACAAACATAATTTTGAATTAGTCGACTTTTATGATATAATAATTTTATCGTAGCCATGGCTTTAGTATCCCATTTCAGATGTATGACTACATAGCCAGGATTTATCCCTAAAAACTATGAATCTTTAGAAGAAAAAAATCTTTCCAAGCGATTCCAGAAATTGATCACAGAAAGGGAAAGTATTTATCAAAGTGGCTTGGTTAGAAAGCTTTAAAGAGAGGGCAAAGAACAATCCGAGGCTGTATAAATTGCTTAAGAATAAGCTCAAAAAGAAATTATGAAAAAAATCGAAGAAACTAATAGTATGGCAAATTCATAGGGGCATTTAGAGGATGCAGGAACGATTTAAGATAAAGAAGTAAGTTTTAAACTAAAACTCATTAAGTGCCAAACAATCATTAATTACTATTTATAGTTGAAATCAAGTTATTTAATTAATGAATAGGACACATAAGAGGACCAAAGCAACTCTAAAGCCATCGTTAACAGAGAAGCTGGATCTTACTCTATTAATAGGAGAAGTAAGTCTATATAAGAAATTCTATAACATTTTAGGTGAATCTGATAATTAATTCACTTTTGATAAGAGAGTATTTGAACATGGAAGAACTTCTTCAGATATGTCAAACAGATTCTCAATTTCTTTGAAAGTCTAGCATTTTAAAACGTCTATATAATTTTGTATTCATAAGTCCGTAGAAATACCTATGTAGATAAGATAGTTGAGAAGAAATGCTATAAATGCAATTCAATCAAGCCGCCTACTGCTCATCACTGTGCAAATTGCGACCATTGTGTAGCATACATGGATCACCACTGCCCTTGGGTGAACAATTGTGTTGGTTTATACACCTAGAAACTTTTCGTGCTCTTCAATTTCTACTCTTTGATTTCAATCATATACGCAATCACATTGAACCTTACTCATGGCTTTGATAAGCTAAGAAATCACTCCACTAAATATGGGCTTAATGCTAAGATTGAGATGAATTTCGCTGATTTTATGCAGGTTGTATGCATTTTTGAATGCATCACCTTTGGATTGTTTATCATTGTATTATTAATAATTAGCTATTTAAAATTGGTATTTACCAAATACACAAAGAATTAAAAAAATGATATTAAAATCCATAAATTTTAGATAAATTTACTATAAATTGAATTAAAAAAATATTTATTCTTTTTTAAAAGATAAATGCTAAAATCACAAATATTAATTAAATATGATTAGGTATTATTTTTTTATACCACAAACTAAAATTAAATTTTTTTTAAAAAAAAATTAACATAAAATTAATTTACTAAAAATTATTATGGTTTGATTGATAAAAATTAAATCTCGAAATTAATGCAAATATTTATGAAATATTGTAGTGTTCTTCGACTAAATATCCATAATTCTTAACAGACTGACAGTTATTGATAAAGTGCGTCTTTACGAGAACAAATTATTGAAATACAAAAAAAGAGGCTACAAAAACTATAAAACTACTTTTGGAGGACCATTTTCAATATGGTGGTTTATCCCCACGCCAATTGATGGAACTTTTGACGTAGAAGAATTATTTGATTGATCATATTAAATTTTATGATTTTTAATTTCATTTAATTTTATGTTGGGAAGGTACTCGAAAGAAAAATATAATAATAATTAGAGAAATAATGTTTCAAATTTTGCAATATAGAATAAAGAAGAATGATATTGCTAAAAGAAAATAAAATCATAAACGTTACAAAGTATTAATAAAGAATTATTATATGTAAAAATATTCCGATTACTCAATATAAATTTATCAAAAGATTACTTTAAAATAATTTGATATAATTTATAAGCTTGATAATGGATAATAAGCATTTAGAAGAGCAAAAAGTAATACCGTAATAAACATCTTAGGCTCGTTTAATACTTTATTAATAATCTGATTTTCTGACATGAATTTTTAATTTTAAACGTGGAATAAATATTAATGAGCTCAGATGAATTCGAGGCTACTGTTTAAACTAGAAAACTAGCAATTTTTACGATAGTAGCACAATGAAGGGGAAAACGTGAGGAGTACGACAAATGGAAAATTCAATTCAGTTTTTGATACACTCAGAGTCCTTGAGAACAAAAACAATGATCGAGCAATTTAATTTAAATGGACAAAACTGCAAATTAATATAGATATATACTCTTCAATTAATAAACTTATTATTTCTAAGACATTAATTGTCTTTATATTTACCCCCAAATTAAGAAATCAGATTTGATTAATAAACAAGTGAGTTAATGTTAGCAATGCATCTCCAATGAACGAATTCTGTCTTCTCTGGGATCTGGGGAGATAAACAGTCACCTTGCAATTCAGGGTGGATATTAGTAGAATAGTAGGTATCCGAGGACAACTCAAACAAGGGCAGGTTGGATGCAGGCGATTAAAATTCCTGAGAGTAATTTTGTATCAGGAGACGACTCATCGCAAGGTGCCATTGTGCTCACTAATTAATTAATGCTGACGGCAAAAAAAATTTACTGCGTTTATGTCAAAGGAAAAATTTATAGATTTGAGGTAAAAAGGTTTATACAATAATTTTTATGTAATACTTTTTGAAATTTTATAAATTGTAAGAAAAATGTAATTTTTAATTTTTTAATGTTTCATAAAAATTGCAAACATCATTTTATGAAATCATTTACCATAAATTACAGAAAAATCTTAAATTACTAGTTTATTACAATAGCTCAATATAATATATATTAATGACTTTAAATGTAAAAAATCTAATTGCTTTTGAATCAAACGTCAGAACATAATATTTCCATCTGATTTAGGAAGGGCTGTTTAATCAATCGATTAGTGGTTGATATTTAATGAATTCACTATGTCACTAAACTCCTAGGAAATCTCTAAAATTAAAGTTGCTTGATTTTTAATATGAATAAGGGGTAAAATGCTTGTGGTGCTCAACTTAATATGAGAAAGATTTATAGTAAATAATCATTAAAATTACTCACAATAAATTAAGGAATGAACTACTATAATAAATGACAGATTAATAATAACTGCAGTGATGATGGGACTGGTAAGAAGTCATTTTTATAAAGTTGAGCTTCTCATGTTTTGTAGCTTGTATATATTTGGTCAGATTTTGATTCTTAAATAAAGTTTGCAATTTTTCTTAATTAAATTTACAATAATTCTTCTTTGGACTTGACAGCTAATATTTTTGGCTGAATTAAATTAAATATTTTTTAGTGGTATAGTATGTTAAAAATTATTTGGAAATTATCATTAACCCCCTATGTTAATCTATAATAATATATGTTTATACAATTATTCAAGACTCACTAATATTTAAATTGTATAGTCGGAACAACATGAGACCTCCCAAAAAGTATTGAATTTAAAGAACTGCACAATGGATATGATCACAATTAAGAGACCTGATTAGACAGTTGCATAGTCTGTTTCTTGTAATCTGTAAAATAAACTTTGCCTTATACTATCATTTTATTAGTGAATAAGGAATACAAGTTAAAAGCCTCAATAAAACCTATTTGTTTTAATGATAAATTTTGAATTTCATATAAAAATTGAATTTATATTTAATAAAATTATTATTTGTTCATTTCACAATCTAGAGGGGATAACAATCTCAAACGAAAGGATATTCAAGACTGGTTTGAGTACTTCAAAAGATACGGAATACTCCTTAATATGAAAAGCTATTATGAGGTTGGGTGCTTATTAGGAAAGGGAAATTTCGCTAAAGTATATGAAGCCACCAATTTCAAGACAAAGGAAAAGTATGCCCTTAAAACTATAGAGAAAAAGATGTTATCTAAGAACAAGAGAAACTATTTAAATCTTAATTAATTTAGAATAGATATAACAAAAAATTTTAATTTTAACTTTGTAAGTTAATGAATCCAATATACTATTCTAATTGTGACGTACTTTTGGTATATAATATACGTTTTAGTTTGCATTGTTGCAAGAAGTTACTCTCCTTCGAAGACTAGATCACAAAAATATTATACATTTGCATGAGGTATATGAGTCAGAAAACAATATCCATTTAATACTGGAATATCTTAATGGTGGTGAACTTTTTGAAAGAATAAAGAAAAATGGATCCTATAATGAAAGAGATGCATCAATAATAATGAGGTGCATATTAGAAGCTCTTGTTGCTATGCATAAAAATCAGGTTGTTCACAGGGACTTGAAGCCTGAAAATCTATTGTTTAAGTAAATATCCAAATCTATTTGATTTCGTTATATTTAGGGATGATGACATTAGTTCCTTGAAGATCGTGGATTTTGGCCTTTCATAAAATATATTGTTGTATATTATAAATCAGCTCTAATGAAAGATGGACCTCTCAACATGAGGTGTGGTTCTCCAGGATATGTGGCTCCAGAAATTCTAAATGATTTAGGATACGGATGTAAAGCTGATATTTTTAGTGCGGGAATTATTCTATACATTCTGTAAGCTCAAAATAATCTTTTTCATTTATCACTTTTAGGTTAACAGGAAAATTCGTGTTTTCAGGGAAGAACTATCGAGAAATTTTACTTAAAAATAAAGAATGCTTAGTCCCCTTTCCTCCTTAGTATTGGACAAATCTAACCTAAGATGCAAAGGACTTGGTTAAAAAAATGTTAGAAAAAGATCCTAAGAATAGACTGACTGCCGAATAAGCCTTAGTTCACCCCTGGTTTACCCTTAATGGAACTAACTTGCAAAGTCTTAAGCTTAACTTTGAGGAAGTTGACGAAGTCGTTCTCACTGATGAGTAAGCAATCGAATTAAAATCATGTTATATATTATAGAGAACCTTCCCTAACGAACAGTGTCAATCTGCAGCTAGTTACTACTTCACCAATTTGGAACAAAACTCGGATGAGAGATGAAGTTCGAAAAGTTAATGCGGAATAAGATAAGAGGAATACTTTCTAGACTCCTCTACCTTAACCAAAATTCTTTGCAGCGAAGAGATAGTTAGAGCCAAATTCAGGCTAATAAAAAGTACTAAAGGGTGTTGTAGTATAAAACCTGTACAATTAATAATAGCAAAATCATAGTCAAATCATTAATTTACCTTAGGAATAATCCCTACAACAATTGAAGAAGCAATTAATCTATATTTGTGTGTGTATGTGTGTGTGTTAATGATTAAAATAAAATAAACTTAACATATCACTTTTTAATACAATCTTAGTCGTGACGTAGAAGTATCTTAGTGAGTTGACGTGGCAATTCCTTGACGTGGCAGTCATGAAGTAGAAAACTCCGAAAAAACAATCCTCGCTATTACCTAGTCTTCTCCCAAAATCAAGATGTCATCCCAGTTTGTACCACCAAGTAACAGAAGATGGAGTAAAACGCTTACCGATCCCACCGCTGCTGGGAAACGTAATCCCTGTCCTTTCGCTGTGGTAGCTTCAGCACCCTAACCCGGTGTGGGAGAAAAATCTTTATCGTTGGCTTCAATGATTTTCGTCTTCTTACTTTTGAAGGCAGAGCGTACCTTCATCCTGCTCCCTATTACCGAGGAAACTGAACTCAAGCCAGGTAATTCATCTAATGCAGGGAAATCTTTGGATCCAGCTCACTCGAGAAGTGTACGCTGACAAATTGAACCCCGTCGACTGGTCCCTCATGCGTTGCGCCCAGCAACTCCCTATCTGCCCTAGATAGGCGTGTAGCAGAAAGCTGTATAAGAAAGTTCCATGTGGTTAGTACCACATAAAGCAATTAACTTTCTAATTTAATAATATTAATCTATATTTAATGTATGTTAAAATCAATTTATAAAGTTTTATGTAAACACTAAACTCCAAACATCAATAATGATAAAAAGACTTCAGCTTAAAGGGTACAAAACTCTACCCTTAGTTTATTGCAGTAACTATTTAGGAAAGCTGATTAAACTGAGTAAAATGATAAGACCACTCATAACAATGATTCGAAAATTAATGAGAGTATGCGAGAAGAACAGAAGTAACAAGATCAATCAAGTTGCTCAGTTTTAAATCCTTCTTAAGAAGTTAGTCTGAATTATAACCCTAATATCAATTAGAATAGTATCTCAGGTGCTATAAACAAATCTTCGCAAGATTTGACATAAACTTCTACTCCAAATTAATAGCCTACAGGGCTTTCAGGCCTCTCTAAATAGCAGATTGACTAAAACTATGAACGAATCATGAAAAAATGGATGGAACCAAATTACTTCGCCATGTCGAAAATATTAGAGGATGCTGCCTTAGAAGATGCAAAGAGCTTCGGACTTCTCTTAGGATCTCAGCTCAACCCTAATGATCCTAATTATGAGCAGATAAAGCAAAGAGCTCTTGCTCTCAGATAGTTCAGTGTTTAATAGGCTTAAGCTAAGCAACTTTAATTTGACTAAAAAAGATGCAATACTTAAAATTAAGGAGGATAGTCAATGCATCATCAGTAGATCCATGATTTCTTGATGAAAGATATTATACCAAACTAAAATAATGTTCACTATGATGGACCTCAACCTTTCTTTCCAGGTGGCGTAAATCAAGGCTTGATATTGCCTTAATCTCCTAATATCTCCTCAAATAGTAAGTACTCTCCTAGTTAAGTTAAGAATTCTTTGCCTGTCATTAAGGAGGAAGGATAATTGAGATAATATCTTAATAATAAAAATGGAGTACATAAGAGAAATTACGACGAGGACGAAGAATCTTTTGGGGATTTGGAAATAGAAGAAAACGCGGACGGTATTCTAGAATAGAACAAGATAATTGATTTCAATGCGCACAGCAATAATTGCTTGCTAAAAAGCTCAACTCTATGTATTTTTGTATAAATTTTTAACAGTAGACCACAGATTTAACAGTGATAATGTTGTAGTTTCAAGCTCAGAGAAAATTTCACCTACCAAACAGGATGTTGGAAATAGTAGTGTGAATCATTTGAGACCTGCAAACCCTTCAAGCCTCTCAGTTAACTCAAATATATTAATATCACATTTTAAAAATTAATGAAAATGTTATAGCTTCTTTATGAACTCAAAGCAATCAAACTTCTTACCAGGTTAAAGTGATTCTTCTGGGAATAAATCTTAGAACTAAATCAATGATAATTCTAATTCAAGCAACAACTAGAACATCTCTATTAGTAATTCTTGTCCTTTTCAACTGATACATAAATAGAGCATCCCTAAAACTCTTAGAAAGAGTTAATTCTGGGCTAATTCCTTAAATATATAAAATGAGGACGATCCATAGAATGAGGAGGCAAATGTGGAGGGATAAATAGATACAGAGGAACAGCCGATTAACAAGATTTTCTATGTCCCCACTACTCCAGGTAGTATTTACGGAGGAAGCAGAAATATAATGAGACATTGTATTAACTAAGGTCCACTCACTAAGTATCTAGATAATACTGTTAATAATCGTTGTCAGTCAATATAGTAACCATATAATTAACTTCTTACTAATCCAATGGCTTTTAGCAACAAGAGTTCCTGCCAAAACTAAAACTCCAGACCCATAGAGCTGTAGTAAAATCTAACTTTTAATAATAGCCAGTAAACTTGAATGTTTCATTTTTTTGTTGTTGTTTTTTTTAACATGTTTACTTCAATAGAGAACTAAATAGTAAGAGCAACTTGTCTTAAGGTAGACTGCATAATGGCAGTACACATTAGCAAGCTGCTGAAGAGGAAATAAAAGAAGATTAAAGTTTTACAGATTCTATAAACTAACAAGTATTTGGAGGGTAAAGTAAAACACCTATTAATAAAGGTCACTTTAATAATTATATTTTTGATAATTTTCACAAGAAAGAGGTGTAAACTTAAATATTGCCTTTAAAACTAAAAGGTCTAAGAAATTTGCAGTTTAGATATTTAGTCTTTTAAGAAATGAGGAGAAAAATTAATCAAATAGATCTGATAGTATTAAACTAGGATTCAACATTACCCCAGAGATAGAGTTTTATTTTGTAAATTGTTTATAATCTAATTAAGGCATTTTTCTAATTTTTCTAAGAGTCGTCAACCGATGGTCTGAACAAGCATCTGAAAAAAATGGATCAGACAAGCAATAGAATAGGAATGGTAGGAAGGCGCACTGTTATAGCTAATAACGGAAATACAGATCTTTTTAATAAAAGCGATGTATAAGGTCGTGAAAGCAATTTGAGTGGCATCCCTTCTGCTATAAGAAGTTCAGCTAATGCATCAGGCATAGGAGATGACAAGAGTGGCAATGATTTTCAAACTGCTTATAAAATAATTCTGAGTTAAGATAACTTAAGTTAATTTTTATTTAAATAATTCTTTCTAGAGCATGGCTGATCTTTAAGACTTAAACAAGTAATAGAACAACAGCGCCAATAACAACCTATCTTGGTAAGGTTAGCACTCCTCAGCAAATGAAAATTCACAAAAATCTTTCCATGATAAACTTCATATTTTATCCGTGTATCTCATCATCATAATATCTTAATTTGATAATTTTGATCAAATAGTTCCGTTCTAAACTTCTTAGATACTTTATTTATAAGTTTATAGTAAACAAAGGCAGCAACCCTTAAATTTATACTGAATAGAATATCCAGGATTAAAATATGCAAAACCATGGGAGCGAGTTGGAAAGATAAAATAATTACTCTTAAGAGTTACTAAAACCACAAAATAGCTATAATTTGGGTGAATTCAAGAACACAAGGCTAACGTAAGTTAATAACCTAAGGAAGGCCCTCAAGAATAATATATGATGAAAAATAGCTTCTTAACTTTTATTAATAATTATAAGAGATGTTTATAAGTGAATATTTTAGATAGTTAACTGAATTACTTATTTTTTTTAAAGATTGGACAAATAAATTAAATTAATCAAGGGAGCTTACAATTTTTATAGAAATAAAATAAAACAAAATGATAAAATAACTAACATCTTGAAGTAAAAATGAAAATCGAAATTGTTTATATATGTTTACATTATTGACATAAATATATTTTGAATTATGCTTAATAATTTAATTGATAAGAATTATGTTAAATAGTGATATGTTTAAATTCATTACATGTTCACTTAAAAATACATCCCACAGTTTATAAGTAATCTAAGGGACTATATTGAGATCAAATTTACCTTAAACTATTATTTAAAATATTAGGGTATTAAAAATATTAATTCAATTGAAATACTGTATACTAGAATTGCTTATATTATATAATATTAGTGCTTAAGATATGATCTAGTTATTCATTTACAAACATTATTTGAAGAAATCTTATTATTTAATTATTTTTCTAACATTTATTGCCTATTTTAATGAATTAAGCTTTATCACGATTTATTTTGCAATATATTTCAAGCACTAAAGTTGAATTATATGTTGCAGTAAGTTAATATAAATTTAATTAAACTTGTTACAAAGGACTCTGAATCATCTTGCATAAGATCAATCAACATGAAATCTCTAAAGGCCACTCGCGGCATAGTAGGTGGAGATACAAACCCTAAAAACCTTCATGCTTACGGAGACATAGACGGTCAATCGACAACAGCTAGATTACAGCATCCACTAGGGGTGCACTTTATAGGGGATAAAAATGTAGTCCTAGTAGCTGATACATATAATCATAAAATTAAGGTCATTGATCCATTCAGAAACGAGGTGTTTACTTGGCTTGGAAATGGGAAGGCTGCGCTTAAGGATGAGAGTACCTTTAACTCTTCTTTCAATGAACCAAGTGGCTTTGGTTCTATTTTTGATAAGAAAATTAATGACGTAAGGATAAACTGGGGCAGTTATGAAAATGTTTCATTCATTTTTTTTAGCGGATTTGTAGTTAATTTAAGTTTATACATTGCAGATTGCAACAATCACTGCATAAGATCAGTAATCTATGATTAAGGTGAAGCAAAAACTTGCTAATTCAAGGGTATCCCGTTAGCAGAGAACGCTCCAGATAACGACGAAACAGAGGGCACGACTAATAAAAGTGGGGTAAATGACGAAGACTTGATGGGCTTAGAGTGCGACGGAAATTAATGCTATCCTAAATTCTTCTGATGACAAATTGATCCAAATATTTCAATGAAATTCATTGCATATTATCTGATAAAAATACTGTATACTTAATTAAACAATAATTTAATAGAATAGTATATGCTTACTGAAAAGACCTGTAGGAGACTTAATAGTCTGCTTAAAAATTACTTAACAATTTAATAAATATGTAGATTAAGATTTTCTTATTTTTATGCTAAAATAAACTATACACTAGAATCAAAATAAGTATTTGAGAATCATAGAAATTAAACAAAGATTTAGCTTTTAACTCATTATAATATTAAATTGCTTAAAAAGTCCAAAATTATAATAATATATTCTTAAATTTCAATATTTATATGGAATAGAGGTCAAACGAATAAACCCTCTTTTATCAAGCTTGCAATATCTTGACAAAAAATGTATTGGAGAGATTGAAACTTAAGGAATTTAATTATTAATTAATTTATTTAATTTTATTAAATTTTTAATTTGACCGATAAGCCAGCAAGTATGACTAATAATTATTAGAATTAATTTAAATTCATTATCATATTTGAAACTTATATTTTCTTGTTATGTTAAAAATTAAAATTATTTTAAAAAAGTACGAAGAATACATAAAATTTGAATCTGAGTATAAACGCCGACCTTTCGAGCTTGTGGTTCTAGGTGACACCAACTCTGGCAAATCGACGTTAATGAACACTCTAAATTAGAGTGAATCTTTGAACAATAGACAATAGCAACAAAATCTCCAGGCTAGTGTGATTTTACCTGAAAATTAAGACGCAGAAACTAACTGCATCTGGAAACATAAATTTTATAATTAAATAGATTATCATAGTTTATACATGAATTTATAGTAAAATGTAGTATCCTTATAGATTAATGTTAATTAAAATTTTGAAACTTGAACTTGATCTTAATATTTAAAGCTAGATTTTAATGGAATTTAGGCCAATAAATGAACATTAAGATGACTAAAATGATTAGCATACCTAGTATTAAAAGAGGGGAATTTAATTATGTTTAAAAAGTAAAATTAATAGTTAAACTATTTTAATTACAATAATAATTAAATTTAAATTTGAATTAAATTATGCGATAATCTCGACCATTACTGGATCCGATACCCTTTGAAAATATGAATGACTTAAACTAATACATTGAAGAGAATTGTAGAAGAGAGCACTTGGAGTAATACGATAATCTCAGTGAAATTGTTATTAAATTTAGGAAACCACATGAATAATCACTTATTAACAAATAGCTTTGCTTAGTTGATAATATGTTTAATTATAAATATTAGGTTAATTTTATATTAATTTATTGATGTTGCAGGGCTCTAAGAAATCAGAATATTAAACTTAATTTAAAATAACTAGAAATTCATATGTAAAATCTTGTTGATAACAATTTGCTTTAATTAACAAATAAATCAAATAATTATTACTATTTCATTATTTCCCAATGTTATAATATATTAAAATAAAATAAGTTTATTTATATACATTTTTTCTTCAAGTTTAATAAGTTTATGAATTGTAAAATTATTATTATTAGAGAATATTTAGAGTCAGTTCTAAATATATAAATATAAACAAATTATAAATTCAATTAAATTACTAATGTCATCATTTGGATCACTTAATTCTAGCAACCTTCCCCCTTTATTAGGATCTTACTCAGCAGACTTATAATTGAGTTCGAAGAAGCCTTCACCTTAAGATTAGATCAATTAAATTAGTTCTTTGCAAAGGCAACATTAACCTGGAGAAGGACCTTGCAAAACTTCCTAATAAAGTGAGGATTTAAACTAACTAAATATCGGTATTGATCACAAACATCCAAATTTAATTAAAAAAATTAAATTTATAATAATTAAAAAATTCTATATATATACGCTTATTTTGAAGCTCTTATTTTAAACAATCAAATTTGAACAGCTTTAGATCTAACCCGTCAGCATTAATGTCGAGTAAATCGTAGTAAAAAGGGAACTAAATTATTTATATTCTATAACAATTTTATTTTAATCACTTAAACTTGCATAGAAATGGATTTTATTTATTTTACAATTAAATTAAAACTAGGATTGTAAAAACAGACAATCTCATGTTGAAAATTAAGATGTTTTATAATCGCAGAAAGGTCTAATCGGAGGGCAGTCACATTAAGCAGAAATGGAAAATTTAAGTGATTTCGGGAATTATTTTGAAAATCATGACAACTATTAATTTAAAATAATTGATTACAAATATCATGTAATATAAAATTAAAAATAAAAATTTTACAATTTAATATGTTTACATTAAATTTTTATTTAATATTTTCTTTGAAATGCATTAATTAAATTTATAATAATATACTCTTAACTTATATTTCCTTTTAATTATCAATTCAAAAATAGGAAGTTTTTACTCCTTAATCAACAAAAATTCAAGAGTTTTTCAATTACAAATCTTCCCTAACTTAGAGATAGATGTAAGAAGAAGCTGCTATTCACAATATGAGTGATGCTCAGTTTTTAGAGTTAATAGGTTAAAACAACTCCACTTTGACTGCAAATTTAGGGAAATAGAAAAATAAAAATGATAAGCAAAAAGAAAATATGCCATAGGAAGAAGACCACAAATATTAATAAATATTATGTTAAGTTTAAAAATCCTTTTAAACTTTTTAAATATCATGTTAAAATATATATACAAATCTGAGGAAGATATACCTAAAGTCAAGGAAGCACAAAATCAAGGGCATCAAAAGGGGTTTTAGGGTACAGGTGCTAATCCTTAAACTAATATCAATGTTAACATAGTGCAAAAATATGGGTTCAATATTTTAATTGTTTAATAATTAATAGCATTGTATAAACAATTATAAATACTGTGATTTAATGCCCACTTTAATGCACAATAACACATTCAATATATAAATATAATAACCTGAATTGTTTAGAGACAAAATAGTTAAGACTGAGACAGATAAATAAATAATCACTATTTTAGAGAAAATTGAAGATTAAATTAATTAGACTGCAGATGTTATAACTCTTGCCTGCCATTATGTTGCTTAAAATTCTCTGATTCTGTTACTAGTAACATTGCAAAAACTCGACCAAAATAAAAATTTATAATAAGGGAGGTAGATTTATGCAACTCTAAATAAAATATCTTGAATTTTTAAAACTATTTATAAGATAAAAAATTAATGGTAAATAATTTTAATCATTAAAAATTAGGAAATAAAATAAAAATGCCAGTATTATTTTAATCATTATCTAAAGCCTAAATGCAACATTTATTTTTCTTTAATATGTAGTTTTACAAATATAATTAACGAATAATAATTTAAATTTTTAAATTATTTACATTTTTATAAAGATAATAAGAGATAAATATAAATAAGTTTAATTTAATAAATTCTATACGCTATGGATTTTTCAATAAATAAATATAGTGCAATTTAACTTATAAATAAAAGGAAGATCATCATTATTATTTTATTAAATTTTAAGAATTATTTTTTTAAAGTTGAAGTTTATTAATGTTAATTTAATTAATTCTATTAAATTTCAAAAAGCCCATTGAAATCTTGAAAAACAAGAACTCAAAATTAATTTTTTTTAAAAAATCACAATTTTATTTTATTATTTTATTAATTTGAAACTTCATTTTGCGATGAACCAAATTATAATAATCTTAAAAAGATTCTTTAGATCTAATTTTTGATAAAATTTTTGGAAGCGATTCTATATTTTAATCAAGTAATTTTTATTCAATTGAAGAAAATCAATAGAAATAACTAAAACCAAAATCTATTTAACTTTTGCAACTAATTTGATTTTAAAATAACATAAAGTTGGTCCATTTATATTAGATAAACTCTTAAATAGAGAATGGACTTAGAAATATGTGAATGAAAGACTTTAATTTTTGTTAAATAAAAATTTATAGGAGTAAAGAGGGTATCAAAAAAATAAAAAAAGACGGGGGGAGGAAGTTTCCTGCCCCAACATTAAATTTATAATTCTTAGCAATAAAAATATTCGAAATAAATAAATTTCAATATCAATTTCCATAACTATGTAATAAACAACTTTTCTTAATATGTAATTTTCAAGATACAAAATTATTCTTTATCAAATTAAATATAATAAACAAGGCTAAAATAATTGTATTTTATTAATAATTAATGAAATATTCATTAAAATATAAATTCAATATCAAGGTAGAAATGATATTTGAAGCTAGATTAAAAATAATTATATCATAATTGATGATAAAGATTCTTTGAAAATTATAAAATTTACATATTATTATGTATGGGGCAGGAAACTTCCGAAGGGGGTAGGAAACTTCCTCCCTTGGGTGCATATAAAATTTTGGGGCAGGAAACTTCCCCCCAAAAAGACTATATTTATCCATTTTTTTATTAAACCATTTATAAACTTTATTTACTAATCTTAACTTCTTGTCTTTATATCAGATTTTGTGAATAATAATTTTTTGTGAATTATGACATTATATATTTAATTCAATTATTAATATAATCTATAATCATTTGTTTTATCTAGATATTTTTATAAGTTATAGATTTATTGTAAATATATCTTTAGTCAATATTATTGATTTTTATTTCTATTCTAACTATTCTATTAATTTATATAAATATTTTTGCCTTTATAAATGCATTTCAATAAAAAATAATGTAGACAAGGTTTTTGTTGCAAGTCATTCCGTTGTCATACAAATATAGAAGATTCAAAAGTCAATTACTTCATTTTAAAGGTATTTACTTTTTACTATTTATTTTGATTTTAGGAATTATCTCGCACAAGAATAAACACCATAAATTATTAGAACTTAAATATATAAGATTTAAATTTATTAAATAAATTTAAATTAGTTTTCCTCATAATAATTTAATAAAAAGATTAATTTAAAGCGCAGTAATATAAACATGATACAAACAAGAATGTTTTCTATAATTATAAATATATAATTAAATTTATAGATTTATAAAAAATTAAATAAAAAAGAAAACTTATGATTACTAATTTAAAAAAGTAATCAATTTATGGATAAATCACTACTTTTATAAAATTTTATTAAAAAAAGATTTGATAATTAAAATTTATTATGCTTTTATCAATTAATATGGTTAAATAAATTTATAAAAATAAAAATTTTATTTTTTCCAAGAATAATTCTAATTTTTTTTTAATAAAAAGTTTTGAATCTTTAAAGATACTTTACAATATGTAATTATTTCTGAATAATCAGCCAATACTCTATTACTACGACTAATTAATTCAAACATTTGGATTGAATGAAAGACAGTTAAATTAGTGCAAAAAGAAATTTGAAAATTTTATCGAGATAAATCAGGATATTAATTAGACAAGATACTTTATTACAAAAGCTTATTTAAACCATTAAAAAATGAATATAAATGTTCAGACTTAGATCCCACCCCTCCACTCAGTCTAGATCCTTCTCCTCACCTCTAAATGAGACCTCCTTTACTTTTATTCTAATTTTTTCATTTATTAGGTTTTAGTGAAAATAAATTCTTGGCGGTCGTCAATATTATTTTTATATTTATTAAATTATTATTAAAATTTTAAATTATTCATTTTTATATATCAATGAGAATCAATACATTAGAAATTATCTTTACTTTATATTAAACGAAGCTAAACCAAAAATAATTTTAATAATAATTTAATAAATATAAAAATAATATTGAAGTATTGGAGAGAAATTGTTGGAAGAAATTAATTGGAAAAATTATTATATTTAATATTAATATTTAAAAAATAGAATTGATTTAAGTTATAAAACCATTGATTTGAAATTAATGTCTGTTAATGAAAATCATGTTAATACCAATAAAAAATCTTATGGGAGCTTGATCTCAAAATTGCCGACCGCTTAGAATTTATTTTGAGTAAAACCTAATAAATGAAAAAAATAGAATAAAAGTGAAGGAG
>ARYC01000776.1:0-56163 GCA_000711775.1 Oxytricha trifallax | reverse complement strand
TTCAGGGTACTTCTCTCTCAGCTGCTCTAAGAACTTAATATACTGCTCTGTCTTAATAGAGCGAGGATGAATAAGATAAGGTTCTAAACCAGCATCCTCGCTAATACCTCCAAGAATTGCCATTGTTTATACCTTGACTTTCTAGTCATATACTTCTATATTACTATGCCTCTTATACCAAGATTTCTAGATAAAAGTTGTTGAAGGTAAACACAGCCTCGTCAGCATGTATAAACTTAATATTATTAGTAATAGCTCTCTGCATTTAATTATAAATATAATTTAGGTTATTGATGTAAAATGGCAGAGTGAAATCAATCACTCTCTTGATACGATTAATACCTTTGTAAGAAATACCATTTCGTTTATAGATGTTGGCTATAGACTAAGCAGAGATCTTCTACTCAGGGAACTGGCGATGAAACATAATAGCTCGTTAGTCGAGAGAGAAGTGAGCCCAATTCTTCAAAGTTTTATCATTAATAAGATAGTCAATATGCTTCTATAGAAACTTCGACTACCTCTTAGGCTAAGAATTTAGCTACTATTTCTTTAATTATAGTGCTATAAGACAGTGGGAACGAACAGTTGTCGGACTTCGCTTTAAGAGTAGCGCAATAGACTCATAGTTTAGTACTGGTTTGATTTATTCACTGTATATATCAACTCCATATCGCAGTTTAAACACTAAATCAATATACTCTTCATCATAAATAGACCTCAAAATCTTGCTATTTTTGTCTCGCATTTAATTAATAACCCCAACCCCTAACAAATTCCCTACAAATCAAAGCACTTATAAACCTCATTAAGGGGTTTTGGGGTTTTGAATATGATGCTGCTAAAACTTTAGATGTCTTTTATGCTTAGAATTAAGCTGCTATCTCTTTAAATTCAATGCTAATAGACAGTGAGACCTTTGAGTAGCAGGAGATTTATGGAGTAGCCTTGCTATAGACGTGTAATTAAGGATAGGCTTGAGTTGATCATTATATTCATCACATCCATAACGCAACTTAAATAATAAATCTATATACTCACTGTCATAAACTGACCCTAAACCTCGCATATACTCACTTAAAATACTAATATTTAATCATTAAACACATAAACCCTATTAAAACCCTAATAAAGTATGGACTAATAGTCAACTTTTATCAATCAAAAACTCAATCAAACTACTGAAAGTGTTTTGGGGTTTTGATTAGTTATTTAGTAAATTAAATATGAAAATGCCTGCTGTAGATATAGTAATTATCCGAATATGTTTCATTATAATTTTATAGGCAAATGACGGCGAATAGGGATTTAAAATGCTTCAATAAAATATTAGCTCTCCCTACAATTTAGTATTTATAAATAAAATAATGTACTTTAATTTAACCAAAGCGCTAAGTATTAATTATATTTAGTATTTGTGGACTAATTAATGCCAAGATTAAATGGCTTTGAGCTAATGATTAAAGTAAAGAGCGATATGTTATTAGGTTAGTTGAGATAATATAAAAAGACTGTGTTTATATTAAGCACTGCGAACAAAATTAGAGACAACTCTTTTAAAGAAGCAGGATTCGCTGATTATTGTAAGTTACATGAAATAAAGCTGTTAAGATTTTTCATTATATTAAAAAATTTATTATGTTAACTATAAATATTTAATTTTAGTGGAGAAACCAATAAATATATAAAAGCTAGAGAAAATCTTGCATAAACAGATTTAAAGACTATGTTTGTGATAAAATTGAAACTTAAAACAAATTTGATTCATTTTATCATATTGATTAATTTAACATCATTATGATTGAATTTCATTGCTTAAAGATCTGATTATGTAAATATTTTAAAGAGGATAACAATGTGAACGTCAAGATCATTAAAATTAAGATTCTAATCGTAACATTTTTGTTTTTTTACTTATAACGCTGAGTTGTCATATAACTATGAGTACTTGGGTAACTCTGGTAGATTGGTCATCACACCCTTGACTGACAGATGTTACAGAACTCTTTGCGGTGCCTTATATCTTAACTATGGTGGAGCACCAGAGGGTCCAGCTGGTACTGGTAAAACTGAGACTGTTAAGGATCTTTCTAAAGCACTAGCCAGACAATCAATTTTATCATATTGGATAGTAGAGATTGTCTAATAAATGTTTTTATATTGAATGTATTGTGTTCAACTGCTCAGATGGTCTTGATTATCTTTAAATGGCTAAGTTTTTCAAAGGTCTCGCATCATGTGGTGCTTGGAGTTGCTTCGATGAGTTCAATCGTATTGAACTCGAAGTGTTGTCTGTGATTGCCCAACAACTCCACACTATTTAACATGCTATTGATAAGAAACAAGAAAAATTCGATTTCGAGGGTTCAGTCATCCCACTTAAGTTTACTTGTAACTGTTTCATCACAATGAATCCTGGTTATGCTGGTAGATCAGAATTACCAGATAATTTGAAAGCTTTGTTTAGATCTGTGGCTATGATGGTCCCCGATTATGCTATGATTGCTGAGATTTCACTCTATTCATATGGTTTTACTGATGCTAAAAATCTTTCCAACAAAATTGTTACAACATACAAGCTATGTTCTGAACAATTGTCATCACAAGATCATTATGATTATGGTATGAGAGCTGTAAAGTCTGTCTTAACTGCTGCAGGTAATCTCAAGAGAAAATTCATTGATGTTGATGAAAGCATTTTATAAATCAATTAATACTCTAAGCTAATATAAAAAATACGTGTTTTGATTGTCATGCTTAGAGCTATCAACGATGTTAACTTGGCCAAGTTCTTATCTCATGATCTACCACTTTTCAGAAATATTACTTCAGATTTGTTCCCAGGTGTAGTTCTTCCAGAACCAGATTACACAGATATGATTTCTTGCATGAAAAACCAAATGAAGTTAATGAATCTCCAAGATGAACCATACTTTATTGACAAGATCATTCAACTTTACGAAATGATAGTCGTTAGACATGGTCTTATGGTTGTTGGAAATCCATTTGCTGGAAAAACAAGTGCTATTAAAGTTCTAGCTGGTGCTCTCACTGAACTTAACGAAAAAGGGCTTATGGGAGAGATGAAAACTCATGTTTGCTACATCAATCCTAAATCAATTACTATGGGTCAACTTTATGGTAACTTTGATGATGTATCTCATGATTGGTCTGATGGTGTACTTGCCGTTTGGTACAGAGTCTTAGCTGCTCAAATGGACAAAAAGGATAGAAGATCTAAAAAATAATGAATTTTTAATTTAATTTTTCCATTTAAATTATGTGATGGTTGGTATTTGATGGTCCAGTTGATGCTATTTGGATTGAAAATATGAATACAGTACTTGATGACAACAAAAAGCTTTGTCTTATGAGTGGTGAAATCATTTAAATGTCTGACAACATGAACATGATCTTTGAGCCTATGGATCTTGCTGTCGCATCTCCTGCTACTGTTTCTCGTTGTGGTATGGTATATATGGAGCCTCATCAAATGGGTTGGAGACCACTACTTAATTCTTGGAAAAACAAACTTCCAACTTGCTTTGGTGAAGAACACTTGAAAGTTATTCAGGAATTAGCTGATGTAATCATTTAGCCATGCTTAGACTTCATTAGAAATGAATGCACAGAAACTACTCCAACTTAAGATCAAAATATTGTTTAGAGTTTATTGAGAATTTGGAGATCTCAGCTAGCTGTCTTCGATAACGAACATTTCATTACTACACTTGATAAGAAAGCTGTTCACTCTGTATTATTTCAAACTTTTGTATTAAAAAATCCTTTTTTATTATAATTGAATCATGCTTCGTTTTCTCAGCTGTGTGGTCACTCTGCTGCACAATTAATACTGAGTATAGAAGACCATTCGATCAATAATTCAAAAAGATTTGCAATGGAGAATTAGATCATGGAAAGAAACTCTAAAAGAAAATTCTACCAACTACATTTGATAGGGGTACTATTTATGACTATGTATATTTCCCAGAGAAAAATGAATGGAAACACTGGATGGACCTTGTAAACAAAGAGCAACTTGATAACTTCCCTAAAAATACTCAAGTTTAGGACATTATTGTAACAACAATTGATACTGTTAGATATAGTTTCTTGCAAGAACACTTTATTAAACATGAAATCTAGTCTCTCTTCGTTGGACCTACTGGTACAGGTAAATCTGCATACATTATGAATGTACTTCTAAATAACTTGAACAAAGAAAAGTTTATGACTATTGAAGTTGGATTCTCTGCTTAGACTCAAGCTAATCAGGTGTATCCTTACTAAATTAATATTGCAAGTAAGTGTTTGAATAAAAAGTTTTGATGCCTCAATAAGCTTAGGTTGTAAATCTTCAAGTTCCTTTTGCATCTTAGATACATTAGATTCAGTAGAAATAAGACAGTTGTAACCATGCTCATATCTGTTCTTAAGAGCCATAATCTCTTCTCTCTTTTCCTTAAGGATTGTCTTGAAAGTTGTAATCAATTCAAGATAAGATGTTGGTGTGACATAATAATATCTTCTTAGCTCTGATTTGAACTTTTCTGCAGCAGTTGCTGTTGACTCATGGAAATACACATCTATCTAAAATTTAATATATTAGAATTTTAAATCAATAATTGAATGTTAGACAAGTTGAACGCATTCATGTCTGACTTAAACTTCCATATCGATTTCAGCCAAGAATCTCTTTGCTACACTTTCAAGTGCATCCTTAGGCCATTCAGAGAACCAATCAATTGTTGTACAATTAACTAGTGATGGGAAGTTTCTAACTCTACTTCTGAAAGACTCACCGATTGGTGAGAAGCATAATACAATATGCAACTTCTTTCTGCATCTCTCAACAAAATATGAGAAAAGCTGAGCTGGAGTACCATCAGGGCATCTATTTTCTGATTTTGCAGCTGGTCTTACAAGTTCACAAATATCTGCCTTCTCGTCAGCAGGGAATAAGTTTGGAATTTCACCTGTGTTTAAGATGTTGTTTACATCTTCTAAGAAACCTTCCTCCTTGATTTGTACATCAGTAAATATAAAACTTGTAGTATTTCCTTTTCCACCGCACATTCTAAGTAGGTTTTTCATATCATCTCTCCATTCTTACATTCTATAATTCTTCTTTATTTCAACTTGATACACTTCATAGTCAGCCATCTTTGATGCTAGTCTTGTCAAAGATTGTCTACCAGAACCACCGACTCCTACCAAGAGAGCATGACCACCTGGTTGCTTTAAAATACGAGAAATTCTAAGTAAGTGTTCTAAGGCGAATGCGAATAGTACAAGCTCCATTGGTTTCTCTGACATCATGTTGTATTGAGATAGAGCTTCTTCACAGCAAATCTAAAGCTTTTCTTTATCAGTAATTTCTTCATAAGGTCTCTCAGCCATTCCAAATGGAGTAAGAACATCACCAAATATTAAACCTCTGATTTCATCAAGAGTCTCAACTTTGCCATTCTTATCTGTATCTAAATGTTAGAATATTATATCAAAGTTAGCAGCAAATGGAGCTCTGCAAGTATCTTTGACAGTTTAAAGCATCCATAATCTATCTTCGTTATTGATAAGACGATCACCAAACACTCTGAAGACTTCGTGAGCCCAAAGTCTAATGCATACATCAGTGTTTTGGACTTGATTTCTGCCTGACATACAGATACCGCAAATAACCTTACTGAAATCTCTCAAGTTGAAGGTGTAATGAGACTTCATAGGTGTTGGTTTCAAATCTTCTTGAATCTTTTGATAGATCTTTAAAGTACCTGTATCTTTTAATTTAGCAAAATATTATCAAAACAGTTAAGAATTTATTTCTTACCTGATACAATCTTTGATTCCATGCCTTACACATCAGCATTAAAGTTTTATGTTCTAAAGTACCACTTGAGGATAGTTCTGAAAATGTTGTTCATAGTATTTTCATCGAAAATTGCAAAGGCAACTATGTTGAAATGTCTTTAGAATCTAGGAGTGATGAATGTTTTACCACCTCCTGGGGGACCATAGCGCTGCTAACCATTGTATTGGACGAGGAATTTTATTTATCACTTCAAATGACTGTATTATTTATATTAAAAGCATTTGTGTAAACTTTCTTACTTATCAATATCGATGATATTCTTGAATGGATGTTTATTGTCTCTGCGTTCATACCAACCACCTTGATCAATAAGTTGTCTCAATATTTCAATGGGAGGTTGAGCACCATATGACTCTTTCTTGGGCATGTTAAGATCATCAACAAAAATCACACAACGCATGCCAAATTTAGGGCCATAGTAGTCTTTTCTTCTTTTATCAAGTTTTAAGTCAATGATATCTTGCACCTGATTAGCAATTATTAAATTATATTTTTGGGACATTATCATATTTTATTCCAAATTTAAGTATATAGACTATTTTGGAGAAGGTTAGTTTCCCATTAAACGATTTCTTTAAGGAAGACTTTGGCGAAAGGTGAACCCTTCATAGTTTGAGTCTTGATAATCATAAATTTATTTACTAAATTAATATACTCTTTTGGATTAAGTATGAAGCTATATAAAAACTTTTAATCTGTGATGAATATTGAATGTGATCATCAAGGAGGGCTTGAATAAGTTCAATAGCCTCACCATCTAGAATGAATGAACCTTTCCAGTCTTTGCAAGTGAATTCCATAGGTGCCCAATCTTCATTCATTTTCATCAATGTGCGCTCATTAGAATACTCCTTAGATGCTGTCTCACTGATATCTTCAAGTTTCTAAAATATAATTATTGTTCTAATTGATTCATGATATTACACAAAAATAAACCCATTATCTGTTTATTATAAAACAACTATAATTTAGCAAAACAAATTTTAGAAGTTTGTCTTTATATTGCTCTATTTACAATTCTCTAAGAGTTCTAAGCTTTTCGTTCTTCTCAATTGGTTTCATGATTAAGTTTCTGACTTCATCCATATGTCTTGGCTTTAAACCTGGATTACACATTATAATTTTTAATTATATCAAATTTATATTGATATTAGGTCAGGATTTTATGCTTATTAAAAGTCTTAAGCCCATTTATAATTAAAAGAATAAAATATTAACACAGAGATCTGATGATTGGAAGGTAGTCTCTAAATTTAGTCAACTCAGATTTGATGTCATTAGCGATTTTCTCTGGCTTGGTCATGCGAGAAGCAGAGAAACGATTGATAAGTTTGTTTGAAGTTTAAAACATTTGTTTGTGATCTTTTTCGACTTCCTCTGGATCTAACTTGAATATCCGTTCATTATAATTGAACTATTATAGTTATTTGGATTGGGAGAATATCTGAATTTATAGCAATAGTTCTCCTTCATTCCAAGTAGTGTTTCTTGAGTTGTAATCCTTGACTAGTCTCCAAAGTTCCTCATAGGGCTTAATTGCTTATTTGCATTCGTCTATCAATGGGTACTCACTGATTGGGAAGTCCAAGTCAGCTTCTTATTCCATATAAATTATTATTCTAACGGAGTATCCTATTCTTCAACTTCATGTATTAAATAACTATGTTTTAAACTTATTCATTGATTCTGGTCATTTCTTCTGTTAATTAAGAAAGTTTAGTATTGATATTAGCAATCATTTTGTTGTATTCGTCCTCCTTCTTTTTGTTTTCGTAGTCCTTGAATTTATCGACCTCGCTCTTGATCTCCTCAAGCATCTCAGTGAACTCACGTTTTTGTCTTACTAAAGCGTTTTCAATCTCTACTCTTTCGTTTTTGAGCTTGTTCTCTTGCATTTCAACCATTGAGTTCAACTTACATGTCTGCACATATAAGTAAATATAGGGGTATTATCAATAATTTAAATTTTGTTTGAAAATATTATGAAGTTAAGTAGCAATAAGAGTATAAGTATATTATAGGCTGAGTTTACAGATCTGGTTTGATCTTCTGGTACTCTATATCTAGGATTATATAAGTATAATTAATTTTTGTTTCAATTTTATCTAAGGATAATCCTTATCTATTATTCCAAATATATAGTTTATTTGTATATTTCGAGATTATTGTAGAGTAAGATAAGCCATTCAATCAAGTCATTGTAGTCACTGACTAGCTACTACTTCCTGACTATTTTAATCTCCTCAAGTTCTTTCTCCATAGATACTAACTTCTTGGAGGTGTCTGCCTTATTGGCAAAGCTTTCGTTGATTTAACTTTAGAAAAAGGTAAAAGAATTTGTTATATATTTCTATTTTGTTGATGCTTTTTACAGCTTGAATGATTGAAGCAGAAGATTCAGTGAATACATACTCGGCTATGCGTGACAAAATTTTGTCAATCAATTCTTCACATTCAAAGCAACTTTAAGAAATATACCTTGAAATTCAAATATATGATAAATAAATGAATTTTGCTTGATTTTTTTATTTATAAAATAGCAAAGTTTGTTGTTGAGGTCTGCACAATCAATCAGGAACATATTCATTCTGATTTCAAATGGCATTTTATCTCTGATTTGCTTGATTGTGTTTTCATATCTAGTAATCTCAGCGATAAATGCTTCTCTTTTGTAGGGACCTTCATTTAAGAAGTGTTCAATTCTTGCCTTTTCTTTAAGAATTTAGAATAGTAATTATTTGCTTATTAGGTAGCTTTTAGGATCATAAAAATCATATAAAAAAAAGAAAGAATGAACAAATATTCATCATAGACGTGGAGAGCTTCTTCAACAGCATCGATGTTTTTCTCTAGAATTTCATGAATCTCATTTTGAGCATTACGAACAAGATCGTCCTCAATAGGAACATCCCAGAGATGCATCTTATCACTGCGAGCAATTGTGTTCTCTGGTCTTGGTAAATTTTGACTTTGCTATACAATCACATAAATTTTGTAAAAACTATTCCTATTTACTGATTAATTTGCCTTTAAAAACTGTAAAATGAGTTCAACAATCTTTTCGAGATCTCTCTTGACCACGTTAAGTTAGTCTGAGAATGTAATTCTCTGTCCATCCACAGTGAGTTTAAGTATCAAGAAGTTATCTTCGAAGGCTGTATCTGGATCATACTCTCTCTTGATGATTTCTTAGGGACTGGGATAGTCTCTCTTCTTGAATCTTCTGAAGAATTCCACATAAGACTTCACTGATTTTGAGATCAGTTCCCGAACTTGATTTGCCATCAATGTTGCTACTGATTCAAAGAATGTCTTGGTCTGGTCCTTGTCTAGATTAATAAATAAACATTGCTTTACAATACTCTTTGATTTTGTTTTCCTAAGAACTTAGCATAATGTTTTACATTGTAATTAATTGATTCTCAAGTTCTTCTCTAAGGATATCAACAGAGCTTTTATTCCAGTCTGAACTAAGTAAACCCTTTACTTTGTTCATTTGATTGTCTTGTTGTTCAAGGAACTGTACTATATTTTAATGGTAATTTTATTTTTATAATTGTGGTAATTAAGTACTAGGAAAACTGGTTCTTCTCTGGGTGCTGGGAGCTTGACAAAGAGATAGTTCTCATATTCTTGCCAAAGTTTCATCAATTCCAAAGTTGCTTGTGAGCATATGCATAGGTTCTCACTCATTAGCATTCTAAAATAAATTTTGACTATGAATGAATAATCAATATCTCTTCATTATAACATTTGATTCTTGCCATCATAACATTATGTTTCCATTCTTCGTTGGGTTCAATGCCTTTGTAGAAGTCATCACCCCAGTCAATTGGTTGGTTCAAAACTTGTTGGATACCAAGTCTGCGCATTTCATTATCATCTTTCAAGATGTAGTCTAAGATGCTCTTTCTAACTGAGTCAAAGTTATTCATAAATAAAAAGGTTTTATCAATAAAGTAAGTTATTGGGAAAATACTAATGAATTTTCTATTTATTTAAAATTGAAATGAAAGTAATCCTTGTTGATTTCATTAAGCATAGAATCGATAAGATACTCAATTCTATCCTTTTCAACAGCATGAAGGTCACCAGGGATAAGTTCAATAATATGACTGAGCCAATATTGTCTGATTGGAGCGATCACATATTATTTGAATCCATAAATTAGTTTGTAAAAATTATAATTAAATCACATCGACTGAGATTTCATTCTCAACGTATTATCTGTATCTTTAGTAGGAAATTTTTCTGGCTTAGATTCTTCTGCGGTCTTAGTTCTTTGGGTTCAATACTGCATCGTATTCTTCCCGTTCGTCAGCAGGCTCGACATCTTCTTAGCCAACGATATCCAGTTTGGTGCCAGTATCGTTTACGTCTAAATTAAATTAAAATCTATTTAGTCCTTGTACTTAATAGTTCTAGTGTCAGTGTCGATGTAGAAACCTTTACCACTTGGAGTAAAATTAGTTCCAATTCTATGACAAACTGAGAAATAATGTCTTTGTGAGCTGATAGGTGCAGCCAAAGTTCTGCTGAAAGGATCAATGACTGGAGGGTAACGGCTTTGGGCTTTGCTAGGCTTTTTGAATGAAAGTGCCATCAATTGAGCTGGATTGTTAGCTAAAAGTGAAAACTCTTAGTTCTTTGCCATAGGGTCATCACCAGCTCCGAGAAGATCCGAAGTAATCTTTCCTTCTCCAAATGGCTTTTTGAATCTTCTTGTAGGAGACTCATTCATGGCACCTGGCATATTTGACTTGAACATAGAACCCTAGAATTAACCTCCTTAAGAGCCCATACTACCTTGAAGCTTGGAGCTCATCAGGATTTGCTAGGCTTCAGCAAAGTTTCCGATATTTTTCTAAGCAGATCTGTACTTGTCAGTTGTATTGCCAAGATCCATAAGAGACTTAACGGTTTGTTTTCCTTAAAAAGCGCTAGGCTTCTGCTTATTGAGTGAGGCGTAGATTACCTATCTGTTGATTGATGAGAGTTTACCGAACTCCTGCATGTCAATTTCTACGTTCTAGCTCTCAGTCATCAAGTCTCCTATCAATTAGAAGACATTGCTTAGACTTCCTTGCAAGACTTACTTATCTAAGCCCGCATTCTTGGCCATAGCTGGATAGTTAGGCTTGACAGTAGGGTCCATAGTTATGGTTTGCTGGGATTCAATTTCCTACTGGTTCTTTTGGTACTGCAGACCATGATTCTGGAGGAAGTGGCCTGAAAGTCTGATATACATGACTTTCATATTTTCCCTTATTGATAAGAACCCAATAGTACCTATTTAATATGATAAGTATAATATATTTTAAATTCTAAATGGCCTTATAAATAAATTTATAATTATAATATGATAAGTTAGGTTGAAGATGAATTTGAAATTCAAAGATGAGGGAATATAATTAAGAATAAAACTTACCAAAAGCAGGGATATTGACTGCTCTATTGAGTTCAATCTGACTAAGACACCACCTATAAACGTTGAGTTGATGATGAATGATTTAAAATCAAATAATTTAACATATCACTGTTTAATACTAAAATCAAACCATCATTTTAGTCGTGACGTAGACGTATCTGAGTGAGTTGACGTGGCTAACTTCTGTGACGTGGCAGTCGTAAAGTAGAAAACTCCGAAAAAACCAATCTCGCTATCACCTAGTCTCCTCCCAACCAAGATGTCTGGTTACAACCCAGACGGCGCTTGCAGGATTCAATTCGGTGATAGAAGGTGGAGAAAAACGCTTCCGGTCCCACCGCTGCTGGGAAACGTAATCCCTGTCCTTTCGCTGTGGTAGCTTCAGCACCCTAACCCGGTGTGGGAGAAAAATCCTTATCGTTGGCTTCGATGGTTCCGTCTTCTCACTTTCGAAGGCAGAGCGTACCTTCATCCTGCTCCCTATTACCTAGGAAACTGAACTCAAGCCAGGAAGCTCATCTATGCAGGGAAATCCTTAACGTGCAGACGACTCGAGGAGTCTAGGATCTGAAAGATTGAACCCCGCCGACTGGCCCCTAATGCGTTGCGCCCAGCAACCCCCTACCTGCCCTCGGTAGGCCTTAGTGTAGTAGAAAGCTCTATCAGAAAGTCTCCAGCCTCGGGCCCCTGTGGGTCACCCTATCCTTATAACTTTCTAATTTAATAATTTTATTTAAACGTTGAGTTAAAGATGATAATTTAAAACATTTGTAAAAAGTTATTGGAAAGGCTAAATATCGTTAATTTTCATGGATCAAGAAATAAATAAAACTTCAAAGTGATCTCTTAGAATTTAAAATATACTTATTCGACTTCTATTGCGCTTTATCATTATTTATGTACCTTTTCTAATCAGATACCAAACAAGAGGATTATAAATAGGAATGACAGTCTACTATGAAGCTTTTCAAGTATTTGTTATCTTTTAGTACTTATTTGTGATGCTTCTTTCGCTTTTAACTGATATGAGGAGTGTAACTATATGAAAAATTAAGTTAAAATATAATACTTACTCATCTAAAGTACTACTTTTCATGGCAAGCTTTTCAGTTTCATTAGACTTTTTAGTGTGAATATCAGATTAATTTTTCTCTGTAAATTAAGTTTATAAAAGATTCTTAAGATTTTTTCTATCAGTTTCGTTTTCATGCTAAAGACTTATGCTTCACTATGTATTGATATTGGTGTTTTAAGAGGACCTTAGAACTTTAGATTTATATTTTTCCAGAATTGATTGAAATTCCTCCTTAGAAACTGGATTCACTTCAAACTTTGGTGTAATATTCAAATTTTTGTCTTATGTAGTGCCATTCAATATTTCAATGGTTTTTGTTTTGACTTCATTAGCATTCAAATTCAGTTTCATGTTTTTAATCTAATTGATTGAGGTATCTTACACAGTGTTAAAGTCATGCTGTTTTAGCATCACTGATTTATTCTGATTTTTGTTTGGACGCTTTTTTATAAGCTCTAGTATAGCTCTAGATGGGCTTTTAGATTAAGACAAATCTTTTCGGAGAAATCTTTAAGCTAACTTTTAAAACTATTTTTAAGAACTCTAATTTATACTTTTAATGCTAAATTACCCCATGCTTTTTCTTACATTCAAGAAAAATTTAGTTTATTTAAATAATAATAATAAAAGAATGCAGAGAAAATTTAGGATTCTACCAAACTAAAATATATAAATTATTATTATCTTTTTCTAAAATAATTTCTACATGCTTTATTCCTCTAAAATATTAAATATTTTAAAGCAAACTTAAACATAAAAAATTTATATAAAAAATGGTAAATAAAATATATAACATATAATTTTTTTAAAATTCCATAAAAGAATCTTAATTATTAAATTTTAATATATTGCTTACACTATGTATTTGTGGTAATTTTATTAAGTTACTTGAATTTTCAAGTTAGTTATTTGTTTAAGTTTAATCTATGGTTGAGAATTATTATGGTCTAGGCTATAGAGGATCAAGCGAGATAATTTATTTTTACTAAGATGTCTAACTTGAGTTAAAATTATTTTAATTACAAAAAATTGAAAATAATCCAATTTATTTATTTAAAAAGTTTGCCAGTAATCTCTATATAAAGCGAAATATTAAAGTGAAATTGTAAAATTTATAAGTTATAGCCAGTATGAATAGAATTTTGTTTCATAATTTAAGGCCCTACACTATTAAACGGACTGCTATTCAAATCTTTATCTTTATTATAGAACAAACGATCTCTCCTCAAATCAATTGTTGTATAATTCATGGATCCATAAGGGTCTCCAGTTTTCTTTATATATTCTAGATTTATTTTCTTCCCTTTCTTTGCAATTATTTAATCGTTTTTACCTTACAAAATTTGACTGTTTTCATTTTGCAATGTTACAGTAGCTGTAGTATTTTATCCATTTTATTAAGAATCTGCAATTTACTAATTATCTTTACTAGGAGATTTGCGTTTTTTACCATGAAATTTGACCAAACTACTTATGATATGTAACTTCTTTTGTGAGTGTTCTCGTTCAAATTGTATCTAACTTTATTCTTTAATTTTATCTATTTTCTCCATCTTTTCTATTTAGTGAGGATAAATCGCAAAACTGCTCAAATTATTTCTCTATTAAAGATATTAAATTAATAAAAATATTTTTATGATCGCAAGAAAAAAATATTTACGATTTTAATTATTTCTCTACCTGTCTATAATAGCTCCCTTCTTATCAATAATACCTTGTCTTATCAAAGATTTATAGGTAGTTTTTCTTTCAAAAAATCTAACCAAATGTCTATCCTATAGCGAATCATACTAAATTGCACTTTAGTTATTTTAATTCTTTTAAGTTACTTATTGGCAAAATTCCCTCAATAAAAGATAATAAAATCACTAAAAGAAATAAATTTTACATAAACACATCATTTAAATAATAGTAAGGTACAGCAACACCATCTAAAATGAATTCTCTCTGTTATTTTTGATTGAAATGTGAAGATCCTCTATCTTTTCTAATTTTTAAGCGTTTCTTTATTTATTATGATGAGGAATTGTTAAGTTCTTTTTATTAAGCATCTGCATTATTTTCGATAGGAATCATTGTGTTTTATTAGATATTTGACTATTTTGATTCAATGATTGGGTTATTATTAACTTATGATAGCAACTGAGATTATTTTTCATGCTGTTATAGATTTTAGCTGGTCTATAAAAATATTATTAATAAGAATTGTTATAAAGTTATAATGATATTGGTAAACACTCACCTTGTCTAAGCCTGTCGTAGCATTATTTGTTAAATTTTATGATAAAACAGTGTCTTAACTTATTTAAGAACTTTAAACTGCTTAAGATGACTACTGCTAGATCTCTATTGTAATATTACTGTTTTGAGACATTTATTGTTAATTATATATATTAAATCTATTTAGTAAATATTTGTAACATCATATTCTTGATACTTATACCATAACCAGCTCGATCTCTTTTTTAGAATATAAATTCACTTCTTACGTTAATGATGATAAATATGAAGTTAAAATTCGTGAATTTGTCTTACTTGGAAAAAGCATTCCAACATAGTGCATAGGTTGCCTAACTGATAACAGATCCAATCGTGTTGCTATCTCCACGGAAGTTTCTACATTTAAGTTAACATCAATTAATTCTCTCAAAATCAAACCAATCTTATCACTCATTATGAGCATTTACAATTATTTTAGTACTTTACTAACCTTTCAACGCATTCAGTGTACAATCGATCGAGATCGAAGTAACTTAAACCTTATTAGGTACGTTCCATTTTCCAAATTGATATTTAGAACTTAGAAGTATCTTTCTTAATATAAAATTAATGTAATTAATACCAGGGGTTATAATCGTTAAATACTCATAATCAAATCGAAGGGGGGGTAGATCCAACCAATTAAATAATATAAATTAAAATAATAAGGAATATCTGAAATATTTGTACTCATTCATAAATAAATTAAATTTAAATTATTTAATTTAATTCTTAATCTTATTCGAAATAAGAAATGTTTATTTAAAATTAACTTGCTGAATTTTAGAATGAAAATATGAATTTGATTTTCTAACTTTGTTTAATTGAATAGATTTAATGTATTTTATATATTAAACAGTTAAAACTGTTAACTTTAATTTTAAAAGTCAAAATTTCTTTTTCAACCTTAAAATAAAAACTCATTATATTTTTAAACTATCTATTAACAAATCGTTCCCACTACTATATTTGTTTTAGAATTATTAAAATTTTTATCCATTAATAATATCTTATTTCAATAATACTTTGTTTGAATGATAATATAACTAATATAAAGATTTATGAAATAAATATATAGAGTGATTTGGGGGTTGAAAGTTTTTAACATGAATTGAAATAATAATTTACTCTTTCATCTTTTGTGATCGAGTAAACTATTATACTAACATTAATTCTTATTTAATTGCTAAATTATATTTTATTCAAGTTTATTATAAAGGAATTAAATTTATGTTCCTTATTTAGTTAATAAGCGTTTTAAGAATAGAGACTATGAATCTCCTTTTTCAATCGTTAAGTGAGCACAACATAGCAACACCACGTTTGACCCAGTGACTCTGAGGTTTGTCACTTGGCAGTCTAATGAAAGTAACGAAGTTTGTTGAGTGACCAGTTGTTGAAAGTGTACCTCTACGCTCGGAGGTCTTGTAAACTGGGCAGTTGTAGTTGGGATAGTTCTTGACTTCCACATTCAAGCATGGTTTGAACCATATCATTGGACACTTTTTAAATTCTATTAATATCTCTTAATTAACTTATGAACTCTTAATGAATGAAATACTCTATAGCTTATTAAATCAACTTAACAAAGAGAATCTTGAGATCGCTCTCATCAAGCAATCTGGTTGAGTAATTCCATTTGCATCCTTCGATATACATACCGCATACGTTAATACCGTCATCAGGTGGAACAGGGTTATCTTCTTGAATGATCTCATAATCGAAGACTAGCTTATCGATGGGAATTTGATACTTTCTTGCATAATTTTGGAGTGAACCAGTAAAGAAACCTTGAGTGAAATAGAACTTGTTGACCCAGTAGAATGGTGGAATACCATCCTATATCCAAGTATTGAAGAACTCGATTCTGTGTTTAAGATCTAGAACATAGCCGCCTAATGGTTTCAGAGATGGATAGGATTTACTCTTCCAGAGCAATGGTACTCTACCATCAAATAGCGACTTCAAAGCATCTTCAAGTATTAACAATAAATTTATTTAAGTAATTTCAAGTTGAGCAGATAGCAAGATCTCTCCCTTTATAGCCTTCTTCAGATCTTTAAGTGAATTTCTGATAACATTAATAAGACCATTGAAACGAATAAGCTCTTGTGTAAGCACTGTATTCATACTTTGCTCATAAGAAACTGGATACTTCTTTTCTGCAGCTTTAACATCGAATGGTTCTGGGATATCGGCAAGAATTGAATCAGCGAGATACATAATCTCATTTTAAAAAATTTAATACTTAAATTACTTTTAATCTTTTCATCAGAATTACCGCCTCCTCCAACTACAGAGTTTTGTTGTGTGCTAAGAATGGCTTCAAATGCATTATCAGTTTCGTTTCTATCCTTTGTAATATCTGCATTAGCATGAAGACCGAACACTTCTGGTTCTGGGTACTGAGGCAATCCCTTAATATAGTCGATATAATTGTCATACTCAGTGAATGGAGGGACAAAATAGATACCAGATGGTGACAGCTTGTAGGTATCATCAAACATTCTTTCATTATAGTAATCCTCCAAGATTGTCATAAGGCATCTTCTATCCTTGTCGTCGGTGACTCTACCACCATAATTGCACTCTCCAGTGAGATACTTAAGAGCATCTAGTGGAGCTTTGTCTGGATATTGATTGATGAAAATTCTTAGTTATCTCACAGATATAATCAAATCACTTTGATTGAACTCGTAGGGGATGTTCCAACCTAGAGGACCGAACTTCTTTCTTTCTTAGATAACAGCATGGAAGAAACAGAGTCCGAAGACCAGCTTTCTAAATTCTCTTGGCTTTACGCAAGCTTCAAAGAACTCTTTTTGATTTGAGATTGGATCAGACATATATGAACCTACAAGATTAGAACGAAGTCCTTTTGGTGGTTCATTCAAGTTAATTGAATTGACTTTCATTGACAAAATTTATATTTTTTCAATGATTAGTCATCTTAAGACCGTTCTGAAGAATAGAGACTGGGAAATCCTTTGATGGATAAGAAGTAAGCCAAATTCTGAATTCTCTATTGGTGATCTTGTGATCTGGGGATAACTCTTCACAAATCTTTTCCAATCTGCCCATCCAACTAACTGCCAAATGACAGTTTTGTAGCACAACCCAAGAACCCTTTTAAACAGCTTCTTAGATGAATCTCATATTTTTGATTATAGGAAATTTCTTTTGATTGTAATTATACTTATTCATAATCATTTTAAATCTCTCAGCTTTAGGGCCTTGACCTTGTCCAAGCGAGACACTATCAATATGCTTCTTCTTTTACTCTCCAAACTTTACTAAACTATTTAGTGGATCTGCACCTGGAGACAAGACGAAGATAAGTGGTGTTGTAGAAGTTGAGTCCTTGTAAACAACATTGAGATCAAATTATGGTGGGGTAATGAAGCTATCTCCAAGTTGCTCTACAATGTAATTGAAGATTTATCAAAAATAAGAGGAAAACTTTATTTTTAAATGAAAATTAATAATTTAATGAAGTATTAGGATTAACTTAAAAAGAAATGGAATAAAACAGAACAGCTTTGTCATCTTTCCACTCACCTTCATAGATATCTCCATCTGCATGAATTAATTTTTCTTATTTTTGTATTTTTGTTCTTTGCTGAAGCCTCGTCCTCTCCCCTTAAAGTCTCTGTAGTATTGCTGAAAGAGTATTAAAATAAATTCAGATATTTAAAATGTAACTTACAAAATTATTGTGAATGTAGTCCTGCTCCATCTTCGATTAAAAAGTTTTCCATTTTGATTTATTATTACAAATTTTAATTTATCAATTTCCTATTATAAATTATGATTGCTGGAATAACCTTATCAGTAATACTAAATTTCTCAAAATTATGCATAAATCAATCAAAAAATTTTATAATATATCAGGTCTAATACACCTGAGGACGATCATCTTTTAAAATGAAGTCAGTTTGTTAGTGAAGTCTTCATTGAACTTAAAGTCTTGTGGAGCTGGACTGTCATACATTTGCTTATATATCGCATGCTTTACTCTGAAATGATCTAAGAACCCTTTGAAGCCTTTAATGTCACTCATTCTTACGAGCTCTCCCCATTATTTCTCTGAGAGCCATTCTGCTGGACATGCAGGTAAGTCACCTAACTTTATTTTATAATTACTGACAAAATCCGTTTCAATAATTTATTAATAGAAATATTATTATATAAATGACCAAGTTAGATACCACCAGTAAGGAAGAATCTGAATTCTTCTTGGTCAAGGTCACCCTTCATTTCATTAAGTTTGCATGTCAGCAAGAACGAGAAGATAATCTTGTCTTTCTCAAATAGAGATCTACAAATGTTTCTATACAAAACTTATAGTATAAATATTTCAACAAGGCTTGTTATCCTGATTAAATTTTGTATTTTTTTATAATTGATTAATTTATACAATGAAATAAGGAATTCATCATTCAAGAATCCAAGACGTTCTTGTAAATCATCGCTAGGTTAGGAATTTTAGATGGCTGATACGAACAAGTTGATGAAGAACAACAATGAATACTGATACATTATTGAAATGCAAATAAATTAAGTAATTCAATGAAAAGTAATCAAGATTAAATTATCATTATACTATTGTCTTGATATTCAACATAAATTTAGGATATGACAAAATTAAAAAGAGATACATGGGATCAATATTAGCGAGATCAGTGATACAGAAGAAAAGTCCGGCAGTTCTCTCAGCTACAGGTCTATAACCCATACGCATCTCATCGATCTCTTTCTCAGTTTTCTCTGCAATTTCTTGCTTTCTTGCGATATCATTAGCCAAGATCTTTGCATTTGATAAAATTTCAATGGCCTTTGAATCACCCAATATATCATTGCTTTTTTACTATTTTCAATAGGATTACTGGACAAAACATGCTTTAAAAGAACTGATTATATAAAGTATATATATCAGTGGTTCCAGAGAGTGTCTTAAGGATTTAATCTTCAATTTCTTCAAGTTTGTTCTTGTTTGCTGCACCCTCAACCACAAGCTGCTCCTTCTTGACTTGCAATTCTGAATTTTCCTTCTCCACGACGATACCTAGCAACTAGTCAGAGAGACCTTCGTAGGTGATCATAAAGTTCAGGAGTGTGACTTTAGTTGAAACCTCAGGCAAGTAATGTGGGTTTCTGAGCTTTGTTGTCATGTAAAATTTGAAATCTTTTGAGTACTCGATTGTAAAAAACATACATGAAGGAATTTGGGAGATAAAATCGGTTTGCAATTAAGAAATTAGTAAATCCAGATAAAATAATTAGGCGTTAAATCTAAAAATCTTGAAAATAAGTCAGAACTCTGTGCCACCTGGTTAGTACCAGTAATTACAGAAGTCGTAAGTGTAAATGAAAAGTACACTTGTAATGCCGAAAAACTGACCAAACCAGAATATCATATTACCCTAGGCTGTACCCTTCAATCTGAGAACTTAGAACAAGTGGACTAAGAATATCTGATTTAGTTGAAGACTGGTCAAGTAGAAACTTGCTTATTTGAATAACAAAGTCAAATAGATCTCGTGGAAGATTATGCTGAAGATGAAGGTCCATACATTTGCTTGGAAAACTGTAAATTTCCATCTGAGAAGATATTCCAGATAAATGTGTCTGTAGAGGTACTCGTGCACAAGTTTATTCCATTTTCTTGCATACTCATCGAAATTTTTTATTTACATTCAGTGATTTGCTCTGGATATAAAAATACCTAAAAATTTATTTATTCTAAATTAGTTGAATTCCAGAAATCTTGATAAAACTGACGATCTGCGAAGCCTGACATATCTGCATATAAATTGCTTGCAAATTCAAATATCACAAAGAAGCAACCAAAATAGAGCATTAAAAAGGGAATGTAGAAAGCTGAAAACACTTCAATGGTTGGTACTCCATCTTACAATTATAAACCCCAAATTTTTCTATATATTATTATTAAGGTGATACCTAAAACAATCAATGAAGATAAATGTAGGTTACAGCTAAAATTTCCTCTATTAATAACAACTATTAGTCTTGAATAACTCAATCATACTTTATAGTTAAATTTATTGAGGAAACAATTTCTGTCTCAAATCATCATTTAAAATAAAAAGAGTTAAACTTTTTTATTTAATGCGTGTGCGAGGGGAAGCAATTAGAATTAGTAAATTTCATAGATAAACAACTAAGATATAAATTTAGACATTTCATAATACTTACAAAGCTGAAGTTTAAATACAATTTCCCTAGAAAAATGGATTTCTAGATGAATGCTTACTCACTAGAAAGCAATATAAATATTGAATTATTGATGTAAATCAAACTATATATAAGCTAACAAATCTATAAATTCTAAATAAATGAAGACTTCGCTTAAAATGCACATACTATACTTCTTCATAAATCAATAGAAAGATATCTTTTCATGGAATATCTTTGACAATAAAATACTCATGGTTTTCTGTTTCCTAGGTAGCTGTAGGCGAAAGCAGTTAGTCCAGCAATGACTGCACCTCCAAGCAAGAAAAAGACAGGTGGAATGCCCTCTTCTTTCTTTGGCTTCTTGGTGACTTTCTCTTCTTCTGGTGAAGGTTTGTAGGAAGCCATCATTTCTTCAAGTGATTGCTCTTCACCGTGGTCACAGCATGGGCAGCCATCATCAACTTCCTATTCTTGGTTATGCAAAGTGGTGCCAGCAACGTTGGTGTGGTCATCGTGAGAGTGATCACAGCATTCTTGATGTTCAATGTGATCTTGAGATTTGTTGCAAACTTCAACGGGTTAGTGTGGAGCTTGCTCTTGTTACTCTTCAATACCAGTAGATGGAGCAACTTGTTCATCTTGTACTATGTTTGCAGATTCTGTGGCTGGAACCTTGTTGTGCTTCACTTGGATTTATTGAACTTAACTATGATCCTCTTCCACTTTAGCTTCTTCTTGCTTCACCTCAACTGGTTTCAACTGCTCTTCATCAACATGAATAAGACCTGTGACTTCTTGATTGGCTTGAGTTAAAACTGGTGGTTGTACATGAATTTGCTTCTCCTCTTCAACATCTTGATGTTTAGATTTCTGAGCTGCTGCTTCCTCTTCATGTTTCTTTTATAAATCATGCTCATGCTTTAACTTCAATTCTTGCTCTTGTTGAAGTTTCTTGGCTTCCTGATCTTTTTCTTGTTGAACAAGATCGGCCTTTGCTTAAGTAGCTTTTCCAATTTTTTCTTGAATCAAATCCACAACTTCGCGAACTTTCTTGTCATGCTCGTTAATATCATTTTGTAATAGTGTCAACTCAACTCTTAAATTAACAATTGACTTTTAATGTTTCAAATCCAGAATAAGGGGTTATTAAATGGATTATGTTTATACTAGTTTCTGATATATAATCTGACTTTAAATATACACTTTACGAAACTCTATGCTCAGGATGAATAAATTCAGAACCAATCAATAACTTATTTGCATCATTTCTCATTGAATGATATTTCTCCAAGCTATCTTCAAGAGTTTTGTGAGTCATTACTGCTTCACCTCCGACTTTATTGACTTTTTCACGAATTTCTGCTAGAGTTGAACTTTGAGTGGCAATATGAGTGAGAACTTTGGCTCTTTCATCTTCATTAAGTTTCTTGATTGCATCTTCTTACTGCTTTCTCAAGTTATCTGCTTCTTCAACTCTCTTTCTCTCTGCTTCTTCCTCCTACTGCTTCTTCAACTTGTCCTCGTCTGCTTTCTGATCTTTCTGGGGTTGCACTTCAGTTTTAACTGGAGATTTATCCTTTGGGTCTTGGGTAGTGGTTGCATCAGTAGTTGATGGGGCAGTTTGTGATGCACTTATCATTTCAGTGTGATCTTTTTGAGTTTCCTTTTTCTCTTCATGAAGATCAGCAGTGGATTGATTGGTGCTTGAAGTTTCAGTCTTCTCTTCTTCAAGGTTTGAAGATACATTGAGAGACTTCTCTTCCTCCTAATCTTTGAAGTCCATGGTCTTGCCGTTAGTTTACTGCGATGTGGGGGTAGGTTCTTGACTGGCGCCTGCTGAAGTTAAATAAACGATCAAATTCATACAAAAAACTATACAGTGGGGTATTTAATCACAAATTAAAGTGTTAGCTTGAGTTGCATCTTCATCTATCTGATTAGCAATTTTATCAGCTAAGGCGTCTCCAACGATGTCGAGTGGCTTCTGGCCTTTCTTGGCTTGCTTCTGTTTCTTGGGTGGCATTTGAATATGTGGTTGGCAAAGTGTAAAACTTGATGGTGGTCAAACTGAAAATGTGATTGATTTTGATTTTAGTAAGTTTAGAGAGTAGTCTCCTTCCTCTTATTTTAATGATTATAATACTTATTATTGCAGGAATTACATTAATATAAAGATTTATAAATTAAGGATTTAACTAAAAAAATTAAAATAAGCATCGGATAAAGTTAAATTTTGTTTATTACAATAAAAATACAGATTAGTTAATTATTCATATAAAGGATGTGAAAATATTTGATTCAAATTTTGTTAAATAAAATTAAGCAAAATACCTATAATTTCTATATCTACAATATAAAATTAGTTTTTAATAACCATACAATCTACCAACAGCATTTAATTATTGATCGTATTTAGTCAAGTTAATAAATTCATTATCAAATTTGAATAAATATCTATTAATTTCTAAGGCTTGCATTAATTTTATTATAGTAAATTTATTAAAATAATGGACTTTCTCAACAATAATCCACTACTAGCCACTTCTCCTTAACAATTACTGGATCGTGTTTCAGATGAGTAACTTTCAACTTAACTATATTAAAATACATATTTATTTGAATTTATCCTCAAATTAGTTCTATTAATATACTCTAAGGAAGTGTAAGAATATTAATTATTGAGTAAGATTACTTATATTCCAGTTATTTTTAGATGAAATTTTCCATAAATGTATATAAAATTGAACTATCAAGGTTCAGCTCAGAGACTCAACTTCACTGCCAGACTCATTGCCAGCGTTAAACAGAGCAAGGTTTAAATGAAAATTAAACTTTGACAGATGACAGTGTGAAAGCCCTGGAGAGACAGTGCAATAAGTCATGCATTAAGAAACTATTCAAAGCTTACCACATGTACAACTAATTCAATAACCAGGGAGTTGATCATGCTAAAAGACAGTGAAAAAGTTTAATAATGGTAGAGTGAAGTGTAGAATAGATGCTAAAGATAAGGAATAAGTGATCTTTTTATATATGTATTGTGTAAATAAACTACATGGTATGGTAAAAATCAAGATTTAATGATTTAATGCTAAACTAAATATAGTCTCCCTTTTAAAATTAACAAATAAATAAGATAGTTTAATTAAGTTAATTAGGTTATAACCATCATTATCAATTTCGACTCTAAAATGAATTTTTGTGATAGTTATTAAGCATATCTCCTATTAAAAACTTATTGTTCTCATTATTCATCAGTTTCATGAGTAATATGAGCTCTAGTTTTTCTCAAAGACTTTTCCAATGATTAGTAAGCTATTTCGTCAGCCTTAGAAACACTTGGGAATACTTTCTATAGTGCTACTATAAAGTCTCTCTGAAAAAATTAAAACATATATACATTTATTAAATCTCTGGGTAATGAAGATTAAATCAGTTGAAGAATCGTCTGACAAGTTATTTCTAAGAGCATTTAGTTATGCTTCTCTGACTAAAGCGAAAATTATTATAAAATCTATTAAATAAATACAGCGCTTAGATCAGCACCAGAATATCCATCGCAGTTCTATGAGTGAGAAATTTATTACAGATTGACATCATCAGATGTTGGTAATTTTCTAGTTAAAGTCTCCAATATTTATTTTCTATCGTCAGGGGTAGGGAGTGGTACTAAAAGTAATTTGTCAAGACGACCTGGTCTTAGCATTGCTGGATCAATGATATCTGGTCTGTTGGTAGCTGCTATCACAAACACATCTCTTCTATCATCTAGACCATCCATCTCAGTCAAAAGTTAATTTACTACTCTTTCAGACGAAGTATTGTTGTCTGAGCCTCTCTTTGGACAGAGTGAATCTAACTCATCGAAAAAGATAACACAAGGAGCACTAGCTCTTGCTCTCTTGAATAATTATCTAACTGCTTTCTCAGACTCACCGACATACTTATTTAATAGTTCTGGACCTTTAATGGAAATGAAATTAGCTTTGGATTCATTAGAGACAGCTTTAGCAACTAAAGTTTTACCGCAACCCGGAGGACCATAAAGTAATACTCCAGCTGGTGCGGAAAGTCCAACACGCTTGAACTTTTAAGGGTTTAAGATTGGTTCAACAATAGTCATTTAAAGTTCCTGTCTAACTTTACTCAATGCTCCAACATCATTCCAAGTTGTATTAGGTACTGTAGTAAAACCTTCTCTTTAAGCACTTGGTTAAACTCTCTTTGAAGCCAACTTGAAATCTTCTACATTGATATAGACATCCTTTAGGCCTGGGATTTGTTCTAATTCTTCATTATTTTCTTAATTAGTTTTCGTAATTGCCATAGTTTCAGACCTCAAATTAATAATTCTTTCGACAGCTAGAATAGAAGCTTCCTTGCATAGAGTTGAAATATCAGCACCTACATAACCTGGTGTAAGTTTAACAATTTCATTGTAGTCTATTCCTTCTTAAAGAGTTAGTTTCTTTGTCAAAATTTTAATGATGTCCAAGCGAGATTCTTCATTAGGTACACCAAGTGAAATTTCTTTTTCGAATCTACCTGCTCTTCTTAAACCTTGATCGATACTTTCAGGTCTGGTTGTTGCACCAATTACTATCAAATCTATTCCTTAGTTTTCAATCTCATCTAAGCAAGATGCAATCAGAAAAATAACTAAGATATATTCAAATACTAAAAACTGTTCATATCAAATCTAGGCAACTATTCTAACTTCCATATCCTTTACAGCATCTTCACGCTTTCCAGCTATAGAATCAAGCTCATCTATGAACATGATTGCAGGCAGATTCTTTTTAACTGCTTCAAAAATATTCCTAATATTTTCCTCTGATTAACCGCTGAGCCTTGAAACTATCTCAGGACCATTAAGTTTGTAGAAAGGAATATCTGGGTACTCACCACTGATTGCCAAGGCTAATTGAGTTTTTCCAGTTCCTGCAGGTCCCGATATCATAATACCTCTAGGTGGCTTTGCTCCTAATTTTTCAAAAATTGGCTTATGTTTCAGTGGCCACTCAAGCATCTCACGTAGTTGCTTGATCACATGACCAATACCACCAAGATCCTTGAAAGAAATATTTGACTTTGTTAGATACTTTTCTGTTAAGTCCTAAATCGCTTGCTGCTACTTTTAGTCTTTCATGAATTAAGCATATCCTAGAGGGTTTGCTGCACGCTTTACAACTTTACCCTGACCGTTTTCCTCTGGCTTTAAATCTGAATCTGCCTTTCTTTTTCCAAGAGTGCTTTCTGAATCTTAATTTGTTTAGACTGGTGCTGCTGGTTGCTTGTTTGCATAGGGCAACATAGAATTCAATAAATTGGCACTTTTGTGGCGAATTATAATAATTTAAGAGGAAATAAAGAGCACGCCTGTGATTTGTTTATTGAGCTATAACTTCTCTCCGTTTTTATCCAAGATAGCTTTTCCATTAATTTAGTCTTCATCATCTTCACTATCGTCATCACTACCACTATCATCATCATTTTTCTTTGATGTACCATTCTTTTTCTTATCTTATTCTTCATCACTATCCTCATCAGAATCATTGCTTTCATCTTCTTCATCATCACTATCATCTTCTTCCTCCGATTCTTCTTCATTCTTGGTCTTTTTATCATTCTATAAACTCCTTCTCTATCTCCTATTCAGACCTTATTTACCATCAATTCCATGACCTTCAGTAAAATCCTTCTTTGTAAAAAATGCCTTCTAAATGTTCGTGTTCTATATTATTTCATTAGTTTCACTTGCCAAGTAATGAGGAAGAAATATCAATATTTAATGAGAAATCAATATATTCTCCTTACATATATTTCTTGATAAAGTTTGTTCATGTGCCACACTACTTATTTGGTCAGTTTAGGACCTAGCATTCTTTGATATTCTGAGTGAGATTGTCTTAAGTTATGTGTCACTTCATCTGGTGACTAAAAGTAAGGAAAATTTATTATAAAAACACTCCAAATTCAATAAAAAGCATCAAATCTACAATCAACATAAAATATTTGATATTTATCAGAGTTAATATCAAATTAAAAACTTAGAATAAACTAAATTTTTGCGGAGTAAAATGCATGAAAAATTCTAATATAATCTTATGGTTTATGAACTTACAACTACTTCATCTAATTGCTTGAATTTAGTATTGATAAAAGACTTTATTCTCTCTTTTAGTCTCTGCTCTTACAGTTCATTTTTCAAGTTTTTACCTCCTCCTGACATTTTATTATATATGTATTTAACAAATTATTTGATATTTATTAATTAATTTTGTGTTTTATATACATCATTAGTATTAGTATTTATATTCAATGTTAAATACACTTGATGATATAAATATGTGTGAATTGTGATAAATTAATAATTACTGATAATAACGTAATCGATTAAATATATTATGATTATATTATAATCTTAAATATTGGTCTATTTAACTTATTTATATTTCAAATTAATTTATAATAATTTAGTGTATATTGTTTCTTTTTTGTACCCTATTATTATAAGTGTTTTTAGAATTTTTTTCATTCATTTTTTCAGAAATTGTTAATTCAGATATAGCTTTAAATCCTTGACAATCAAATGTTTGTTTTTTTACTAAAATTTAAAAATAAAAATTATTTTATTTATTGATTATAAGTTTAGAATTTCTAATCCTGGTTAAATATTCATATTATGCCACTTAATAATTAATATATTTTTTTCAATAATTACTTATAATTTGTTCTCAGAAATGCAACTTCCCTTGTTTTAATAGCAATATAGAAATATCTCCGATTATATTTATTATATTATTCTAGATCATGTCATTTTTGTTGGAAAAAACCCCATTATAAATTATAAAAATTGAGTTAGTAGTTTTAATTGACAATAATATCAAGTATTTAAAAATCTTTGTTAAAAAATTTAGTGTTTTCCTTTCCCAATTATTATTTTATGTTATTTTTAATTCCGTGTTTTGAAAGTAGTATTCCCCTTAATATAATTTAAAATAAATAACTTTTCATCATTAATATTTTATAGTCTTGAATTTTCTCTGAAATTTTAACAAATTTATTTTGCACTTATAATGAAAAAATTTGGAATAAATTATTTACCTAATAATTTTGAGTATAATCAATGAAACATTCAATCTTAAATATATTAATTATATGAGTTATCAATTGTGAATAGGGTATTTTTCCCCTATATCAATATATAGTTTTTTACTCAATAATGATTGCATATTTAGAACATATAATTTATTCAGGTATTTTCGATTGCCCTCAATTATAAAGTAAATTATCTTACAGATTAACTTTTTTTGAAATTACCCATTATTTTTCAAATTTAAATGCAAGGTCAGTTAGATTTCCTCTTAAAAATAACTTAAAATATTAGTGTCTTCAATTGAATATGAAAATAATAGATTTTAATTTTCTTAAAATAATCTAAATATTGTGAATAATAAAATTGGTTATTTATTCCATTAACTTTTTTTAATTAATTTAGTTTATCACTTTATTGGAATAGTACCTTTTTTAATTATTAAATAATTAATTTGTTTATTTTGATTAGAAAAGTAGATTTCATCCCTAATTACATTGTAAATTATATAACTCTACTTTTAAATTTGTTTGATATTTTTAATATGACTCTTTTGATTATCCCTTATCATATAAAGAGCATATATTGAAATAAGAGAGGTATTTAATTTAAAATGCAAATTAATGAAGAAATATACTAATCTTTTCTTGAAATTCTTGTCTTAATGTCTTCTTGATTCTCCCCATCTTCATGATCTTCAACTTTTCTTGTAGTTGTTCAAAGTACTAAAAACATTCGCGTTATGATCCTGATCTTTGAGTCGTCAAAACCCCCAGCTCTACTGGTGCTACAGCTGCAACCTCAGCCACTTCTTTCTTGAAGAGCATCATATTCAGATTCTTTCAGGAGGAGGAGACTCCATTATGTTTAGCCAAAATTTTAAAAATTAGAGATATTTAATAAATTAAATCAGTCTGATTAAAACTTTTTAAGTTTTAATGCTTAACTATATTTGATTAAACTGATAGCTTTAATTTATAGAGAAATTTTAATAGAGATGTTTTAAATAATTTTAGTATTAAATTTATTAATTAAAGCTCAGACTGATTTAATTTATTAAATATCTCTAATTTTTAAAATTTTGGCTAAACATAATGGAGTCTCCTCCTCCTGAAAGAATCTGAATATGATGCTCTTCAAGAAAGAAGTGGCTGAGGTTGCAGCTGTAGCACCAGTAGAGCTGGGGGTTTTGACGACTCAAAGATCAGGATCATAACGCGAATGTTTTTAGTACTTTGAACAACTACAAGAAAAGTTGAAGATCATGAAGATGGGGAGAATCAAGAAGACATTAAGACAAGAATTTCAAGAAAAGATTAGTATATTTCTTCATTAATTTGCATTTTAAATTAAATACCTCTCTTATTTCAATATATGCTCTTTATTATATCAGTTTAAATCCATTAGAAGCGTAATTCAAAACATTTTTCCTTTTATTAATTTATTTACTTTTAAATCAAAATCTATTTTAATTAAAGGTTTTTACGATTACCTTGTTATGTTAACAATTCCAATAATTCTAGAATAAAATAGCTCAACTAATCAATTTTAATCTCTTTCTATATCCATTAACATGTTTGATACATAAAACTTGATTTATCCTTATATCTAAGAAAACTCACCTAAATATTTGTTATTGAATTATCATTTTTTTTCTTTCTACAAATACCACATATGATAAGAGAATTCATTAAAATCTTAATTATATTTTAATTAATTCAATAAATTTTTGTTTAGCTACTCTAATTATTGAGATAAATATCATTCAAAATTTTTCAATATATTCTATTATGTTTTAACGTGATATTTTAATTTATGCTATTATTATACTTAAATTCTTCAAAATGCAAAGATTTTGACATAATTTAAGAATAAAAATCTTAAATTTATAATACATTATAAATTTTATTTTATTATATTTTCCTTTCCTTTTCAATAGGCCTTTATAGTATTAAACAATTCTAAGTCAACCCTTTTTTAGCCAACTATTCTGAAATTTATCTATCCATTAAAACTCTTAATTTTTAAAATAATTATTGCAAAATTAATCTTAAAATAATTTTAAATTGATTCTTCAATGACATTTTATAAGTAGAGTTAATACTATTTTATAATTTTAAGATAGAAAGTATTCCATTTTATATGAAACTATTCAAAATAACCCTATCTTACATTACAGTTTTTAAAGCTTATTCTATTATATAAAAAGAACTTCTACTTTTAATACGATTTGTTTTTATTTGATTAGATTTTCATAAATTTAATCTAGTTATTAATAATTGGTTAAATTATTTAATTTTAAATTAATTAATTATAAATTCTCTAATTTTCCCTCGCTTATATAGTCATTGTACTTATTTTTGAAATTAATAAGCAAAAAAATCAATATTTATGATTTAGATATAAAAAATAATATAATAAGCTCTAGAAGTATCTATGAAAACTCTTAATAAATATTAATAGTAATTGAATGTTTCATAATTTATTTTTTTATTTATTAATATTATCCCTTATAAGTATTTTAGAATGACCATGTTTATACATAATAATAATTAAATTAAAAATAAATTTACTTAAAATTAAATATTAAAAAACTAATATATTTTTTTATTTATACATCTTAATTATTTTAATTTTATGTTTTTATTAAAGTAATATTAATTAGAGTAATCAACTTTTCAAGATTTCTTTGATATTATTTATATGCTAAGCGACTATATTATCACAATTTTTAATGTAATATTCTTAATTTTGAACCAATCACATTTCTGTTCTATATTTAAACATTTTCTTGAAATTTCAGATCTTCTGATTCCAGTTTCAGTTTTTTATGAATTCTTTTTTATAATATTTTACTCTTTTTGCTTTATTTTATTATTGTAAAGTGGATATTTCTTCTACATTTTTGAAAGTTTCAAAAAAGTGAGTTAATTTGTTCCCAAATGACAATAATTCTGATGAGTTGTATATTTAAATATATTTATCCAAAGTAGTCTCAATTTAAGTTTTTATTTTATTTGAAATACGTTTGAAATTTGTTATTATTTTTCCATGCTATCCCGTATTTGACCAAACCATTCCCAAATCAATTTGTTTATTTGATTGTCTCATTTCTATTGATTTTGGGCGGTTAAATTCATACTTTAATATGTGGATTCTATAGTTGATTAATGAAATTTATTTAAAAAATATCATTTAAAACATATTTATAAATTCTAAATATTCAAATGTTTGATAATAATATCATATATTAATATTATTGGAATTAATAATTAGTTGAATCTTAATAAATTATAAAGTTTATATACTATTTTTCCCTTTGTTTGTTATTATTATATTGAGCTGTTTGTCCTCATTATTAAACTTGGTCATATAACCAATATTATTAAAAGCTCATAATTTTATAACCATAAATACTTGTTTAGAAATTAAACCCGTATTATATTAAGGATCATAAAATTCTTAAATGGAACTAAGTTATTCATTAAATATATTACCTTATTCATACTTGTAATTTAGGTATTTTAAATATGGTATAAGATTAATCTTCTTATCTTAGATTTAGATTAATGGCAATATTATTAATTAAATGATTGGTTAAATTATATTTAAAATTTTAATTTAATTTGTATATTTGAATATCATATTTGAATTATAAAGACTCTTTAGAATAAACGTTGGTATTTTTATTTATTTTAATCGTATTGTAATTCAAATTCACAAGATAACTCAAAGGTTATTTACGAAACATTTATAATATACTGATATTTATGTTATAACTAGTGTATAACATATTTTATTTTTTATTATACATAGGTAAAATGGCCAATATTATATTGGACTAGTTAACATCTTTTTTTTAATTATAAGAATTGAAATGATGAAAAACAAAAAACTTTCAAAGTGATCTTTTTTAATATTTAAGACAAATTAGAATTAAAATATATATACACAGGGAAAAGTAATATAATAACACTTAGATTAATTTTATCAAAAATTCCATAATTTCGCTATAAATTATTTGAGTACAATTAATTTGCAATTTTTTTATATTTTATTTTTATTGTAATTAAATATGAAAAATATTATGATTGTTCCTTTACGATTTAGATTTAAATTTAAATTTTACTGATAATATATTAAAAAATTAAATAAAATACTAATTTTTTCTCAATTTTTGGTTCAATTTACTATTATTCTAAATTGTTGAAGGAGCCTCTAACAATCTTTAATTATTAATATTTTTTACTTCTAATTTTCTGTTCATCTTTCACCTCTCTATTAATTTAAATATCATCTTTATTTATTCCCCTTATTATTTATATTTTAAAAATTACCATAAGTATTACATATTTAAATTCTATAAGTTCTGAACTATGCTACTATATCTAAATATAATAATGATTCATTATTAAATTTTCAATGAATCTATTTTATCAAATTATATATCCCTTTCTATATTTATAACTTTAGATAACTATTAGTGTTAAAAATAATCACATTTTCAGTAAATTGTTATTAGACTTTATTCATTTAGTATTTGTAACTAAGATCAAATTAAACATCAATCTAATTTATTATATCATTAATTATTGAATTTTACCATTTATTTATTTATTTAAAAATTTCTTCATTAAGCTATTGGGTATATCATAAAAATAACTATTTTGTTTATTTTTTGACAATTAAAATCGATTATGAATTCTTGTCCATCCCTCTAATTATTTAATTAAATTTAAAAAGGCATCTGCATTATTTATTTATTCAAAGATTTATTTTTAAATTATCAAGGCTGTTTAAAAACAAATCTAGTAAAATGACTAATGAATAAAAGATAGTTCCTTGAATTTAAAACAACAAATAAGACCTCTAAAAATTATGAATATAAACCCCTGATAATATGTTTATTTAGTATCAATATTTTAATCATTTTTTACATTAGTATCCATTATAAAAACTGATTTATATATTTATCAAACATTTCCTAATCCTTTGTATAAATAAATATATTTTTAATAATAAAAAATAAAAATATCGATTTATTAATAATTTTGAAATTATTGCTGTTTGTATCATTATATTTAAATATATATATATATATATATTAATTGTTTAAGTTTACTTTCTTAAGAATAATAAATTTATTTTATTATTATATTAGATACTTTTAATGAAATAAAAATTCTTTTCTAGTAAGAGTCATAGACATTTTAATTTAAATAAATTCTCTTTGAAATTAAATAAAAGCTCAGAAAGTTTTATACTAAGCATATTTTCTAAAATATCCATCAATAATATGATCCCGTTAATTAATAACATAACTCATAGTAAAAGCAATTTTCTTTTTATAACTCTTCTTCATAATAATAATTTAATTTTCTTTATGTATGTTTCCCATTTTATAAAAATGAGATATATAACCCCTTAAACTTTACAATTCGACAGCATCAATTCTTCCTAATTAATTTTTTATTTTAGGTCTTTTATTTCATTATTTTGTTGTCAAAAATTAAATAATTTTGATTAATGCTATTGCGATTTTATAGGGTCTTAAATTTGTAAGAATTTTTTAAATGACAATTTATTTAGTATATATATATATATTTTGAATGTTCCTTTTTATATTTTAAAAATAAACTTAATCTTTTAGATCTAAAACATACTCCCTCCATTCTAATGGACATATTTAATTCTTATAAATCTATATTATCTAATTTTGATTAGAATATTCTGTAAAAAATCAAAATACTTTTAATTTATAATTTCAATTTATCTTAATATCATATTAACTTAATTTCTATTCTCTTTCTTAATTAATATTTTTCACAGTTACCTAATTATAATACAAATTCTTATTTTTTGCTTAATTTAATTTAATTTGAATAACATTTAAAATGCAAAATCATAATAAATTATATGAGGTTATTCATTGTTAATATTTTTGATTTTTAACACAAATATCTCTTAAAAAATTTTATAATTTAACTCTCAAAATATCTAGGTTTTTATCTGTAAATTTATCCGACTTTAGTTATTTCCCCCTTATAATACTATATATTTTATTAGAGTTTTTTACTTAAATTAATAATTATTTTTAATACTAGTATTTTAATTTCAATTTTATTTATTAATTATAATTTCTCAAATTTTTTCTCGCTTATATAGTCATAGAGCAGAGATTAATGATATTTAGAAAGTATAATTAAATTACTTAGAATTAATTTAGATTATAATACCTATTAAATTTAAAAAATTATAAAAAATTCATATTTTTTTTACAAAAAAGTTATTTTTGATTTATTTAAATTATTCCACAAAAGTTGTATTATATAAAATTATTAATTAATTAGTTTCTATTATTCTTATGAGTATTTTATACACCAACATAATAATGAAATTTTAACTTTATTAAGCTTATACATTTTTATTATTAAATTATTTTAGTTTTTCAGATTATCTCCCTTAGCGATGAAATTTTATATAACAATTTTATGCTTCAATTATGTTTTTAAGGAGGGCAATCTTTGGAACATTTATTCCTTAAAATACTTTGGTCCAAAATTTAGCTCTTTCACAATATTTGATTTAAATATTAAAATTAAATATAACTTTTGAATAAATTTGTTTGAATTTTAAAAGCATATTTTTTAATTGATAAGAAAAGTAAATTTAAAATTATTTAATAATAGTTGTAATACCTCAATTGGTATTGTAATATTGAATGGTTTACGTATCTAAGTATACGATATGATATGGTAATGGGTCTTAGGCAAGATAAAGATCATTGATAACAATTATATTTTAGTTATTGGAACAATCATGTAAGTTATAGAAGACCTCAGTCTATGAATTACTTTGATTCTTCAAATGCTGATATGAAAGCAATGGAGGATTTAGAAATTAAATAGAAAATTGTAAAATTAAAATTTTAATATTTAAATTTATTTAAACAGGTATTGGTTCGAAGACTCAAGAATTTAAAATATTATTTAATAGTTTATATGATTTTTGAAATCAGTTAAACATACATTTTTATAGAAAACCCAGTCGTATGAGATTTTAAACAAACAATTATCAAGTATAAGTAATATATTTCGAATTTCTTAATAATGTATTTATATAATGATTACTCAGTTCTTCTATTGTAGGAGTGAAATTGTTAAGTTATTTGCTTTAAGAGTACTTTTCTCTTACTCCACAAACTCTATTCTGAAATTTTGCATTGAACTATTATTTATTTTTTATATTAGAAACTTTCTAGTTGTCTAAAGATTAGTTATTTTCCCTATTGTTTATTTATGAAATTTAGATAAATACTCCCAATTCATTTTATTCTCTGCAGTTCTCAAGCAAATTCACTTTTTCCATTTCTAATTATTGATTTTCCTAAAATCTCTGGTATTATTAAGGACTTTGGATTACATGAAATTTAGGGTCATCATCTATATCTTTGCTTTCTTCAATTTAATTTTTTTTATTATAATTATCCCTCTCTTGTTCACATTTTCTTTCGTTTTAAACTTAAATTTATAGAATGCTATTATCTATGTCCAGACAAAATCTGCTACTTTGCTATTTCTATTCAGTCTTTTTAAATTGCTATTAATAAATATAATTGTATTAATTTTAATTATTCAATCATGTATCCTTGTAAACGATTTATTAAAGCCAAATTTTTTATTTCTTTTTAAGGAAACATGCATGTTCCCTAGTCTTAAGTAAATTTAATATTACTTGTTTAAATCAATTTATTGACAAGTATGGGTGAATCAAAATTTATGAAACTAAGAAGCTCTGAATTTTGAACACCAATCAGAATTATAATTGGAAATATAATAAGCAAATCAATTAAATAATATCAATATAGAATTCTTAGGAGGATGTTCTTTGAGCGGCTGCTCATTCATTAAAATTGGTAAGTTATAAAAATTATTGCTAAAAATTTATAATTTCACAATTCTCATTAACAGGAAATGAGTAATCGGATACCGTTAGATATAAATCATGCCATATTAAAAGAAATACAAAGCACCATAAAATTGTAAAGCGCCCTCTACATTCTATTTTGTAATTGTCTAATCAAAAACTCAAATATAAGTTCAATTAACTATCATTTGAATTCTTAGATTCCAATTATTTTTATAAATGCTTTTCATTTAATAAGGATTAGTTGCCCTTTAATCATTACTTTCTTTAACAACCTCAATTTAAACAGTTTATTTTTAACTTAATGAAGAGTTATCAATACTACCAGAATGAGCATTTTGAAGTTGCTCCCCTTCGGATTAATTCTTAGAGTCATAAATTGAATCTTGAATTTTCTTACATTCCACACATTTATACTCTAGATCTGAATATCCCTCATAGTTATCAATTAAATAGTATTCGTAGAAATGAAAAACATCTCTCTCTATTACTTGACTATTATTTTCCTTTTCTTAAGCTAAAGCCATGATTTGGTTTCCCTGATTTTAGCTGAGTAAATATTAAGATTTGAGCTTTAAGAATTGGTAAATATCGTAAAAATTATGGTACTTATGATCATATTTTTTGGGTAGTTTAAATTGACCAGGGTAAAGAGGTATAGAGGGGTACTGTGAATCGATAGTAATTAAATTGTTTGGAATGTTATCCTCTGAGTAGTCTACGAATGCTCTTTTATTATAGGACATTATTTGGTAAAAAATAATAAGATCGTAATATAGTTTTACAAGTATTTATAGTTTTGTAAACATTATTTGTTAATCCAAGTAATCCAGAATGTTTAGACCGCAATTAATAGACTCCTAATTATATTAGTTCAATTGGAGATTGGAATTATTTCCCTCTAAATTATTTGATATTGTGAAGATTTTTAATGGTTTTTCAATGAACTGTCCCTTCTTTTTGATTTTATTAAATTCATACATCAAAATAATTATTTTAAAATTATAGCTTATTATAAATCAATCCAAACATAGAATTCTTTTTTTCTTCTTATCCTCTTAAATCTATATAATATGTTTGAGATGATATATTTAAGACATTTATAAACTGTTATCTTACCATTAATGAATTAAAAGTATTGCAATTAATTATGATCCTCGTACTTTCTTTACTTATCTTGTAAACTTATCTGATCATTTTCGTTTTCATTTATCATAATAAATTAATTTAACTAAATATTTTTAAATATTAAATCATAATGATACTGTCGTTTCTAGATATTGAGGGGTATATTTAAATTATATTTTTATTTATATATAATTAATTTTAATATTTCTCACCTTATTTCTAGATTAATTACTATAATTATTTTCCTAAGAGAAATTTAAAAAAATTTTGGGTTTGGGAACCCCTTAAACTCTAATTTGCAATCCGCCTAAGCACTGTAAAGTTAATTTGTTTTATTTAATGACTCTAAGCTTATTTAGTTTGAAAACACTGTCAATATTATCCTATTCACATTAAGATATCAAACTTTCATTATCTCTATTTTTAAGCTTATATTGTATATTTAAATTATAATTAATAATTGAATTATCACCAATTTATATGTCTTAATGAATAGAATTGCCTTAAATTGTTTACTAATCTACAAATTTTATATCCTATCACATAGAATTGTTAACTTTATTGTCGTCCTTTAATTTGTTAGATATAATTTAACTATTCCTTGTTAGTTCATCTCTAAGTTACTACTCTTAAATTTATTCCAAATTGAATGGCTTAATTATACTCTTAAAAGACTCATTTTATTGTTAACTTTTTCTTGATAAATCCTCAATTGATTGCTAAATTTATTTTTTTCATTAAATTTATTAATAATACATAGGATTATATATAAAATAAAATGAGAATTTTCTTCATAAAAAAATAAAATACTCTTTTTTTCAATATACTAAGCTTTACTTATATTAAAATAATAAACATAGAATAGAAATATTTTTTAAAATATTTAAAACCTTTCAATAAACATTTAATATTAACAATATCAAAATATAAGATATTTAATAATTTAAATTTTAAGTATTTTATAATAATTTACTATAATATAAAGCATAATTATAGATAAATATGCTTTAATTGGTATAATATTAAAAATTATTGCTCTACCTAGTGTTTAATCATTTAATTTCTAAAAAGTCCAGTTTCTAATTAATTGTAATGTTTCTCAGTGCTTTAAGATTTTTAGAAAGGTCTTTACCAATTAATTCTATGCTTTTTATTTTTGAAAAAGTATCTGCCATTTTAATTTCTTCTGTTATTTTAGTAATACTATTAATAATATACATTATATTGGTTTATTTGGTGTTTAGTAAAATAAAATTAATAGGATAAAATACTGAATTGATTATAAAAATTGATCTTCACTTAATGAAGAATCTATTCTGTCTCTGCCAAACTAAATTCTTGTCAAAACTTAAGTACGGAGATCACTCGATTAACTGAAGTATGGTATATACTGAAATTTACGATATACTAGCTTTGGAATAGTATCATGTTAATTTTTTATCAGACTTAATGAACTTAAAAACATTTTGTTCTGTAAACCAGAGAAGCACCTTGGCGAACCCGGATTTAAACTACTGTCAACCAATCATCTGTAAATTAGATAGGTACGAAAATGATTAACATTTTAGTTGTTGTAATTTCATATTTATTTTGTATAGTCTGAAAATGAAAATCAGAATTCTTTTTAAATTTTAAAAATAAAAAAAATCTTAATTTCTATATCAATATGATTAAATTTGACTGAACTTTATTTGAGTTTTTTAATAATTAAAGAAAAGATTTATATTATCTTAAAATTGACTATTATTTAAAATAAAAAGAAAAATGAGAAATAAAATATTTAATTTGATTATAATAACTAATTATTTTAATTAAAAAATACATGTATTAATTTATTTAAAAATAAGTTTACTATAGTTTTACCTCTAAATAAATTATATTTATTTAATATTGTTGGCCTTATTTATAGTTATTTTTCATACCTTATTGTTAATAAGATTGATGTGGCTATTTGTGATTATGCTACAAATTTACCTTTTAATATTGTTGTTTTTTATTTATTTTTATAAATAACAGAGATGACTTAAATTTTTATATGTAAAATATTATTTTTAATAAAAAAAAAATTTAGAATTTACAAAAACTCTTTTTTTCTCAATAATTATTTGATTTCTTAATTTAAATAGAATAATATTTGTTAATTACATGCTGATATTAAGGTAAGTTAGGATTGTATGCGAGCTACTACCCTATATACTATAGTAGAAATACATTTAACTTTAAGTAATTAAATTAATATGTGAAAAACTTAATTAATAGATGGATAAATTTCTAGAATTTGTGTACTATAAAATTACCAGTACTCAATTACTTATTCCTGGAGATAGTTAACTTAACATTAATTCGAGGGAACATTAATTAGAGGTGTTTTCGAAATAACTTATGGTTTATTAAAATAAAATTACCACCAGTACTATGCAAAAATATGTTCTTTTCGTATATCATATATTTCAGCTTATCTTAATCATCAATTTATTAGCCCAAGATCATCATATTCTACAAATTTAAACTGAACTTGATTGATTTTATCACAAACCAAATTTAATTAACAAAAAGTTATCAAAATCTGAATTTATTCCTATAATATTGCATATATTATTTAGAGTTAGCATCCATTAAAGTATGAGAGTTATCAATTATATTTTGTTCTTGATTGACTTAATTATTTTACAAATGATTAATATCTTTTGGAGATTATTGCGGAAAAATATCTTATTTTGAGCTTACTTAAAATTGGCTAAGATTCATATTTGAATTCAAGTCCTTCTTCTGTTGTTTAAAGTCTTAATTTGATTATTTAAAATAAAATTATATCAATCTTAATTTCTTGAATCAATTTTAACTTAAGAATCCTGAATATCTGAGATTACCATAGATGGAGAATAATTAGATGTGATGTTTAGGTACTCGTCTAAAGTGCCCTTAGTGTTATGATCTTGGTTATTAAAGACTTTGTTGTTTTAAAATTGCATGTCTTCCATTGAAGTTTTTGTTATAAGTTTTAAAATGTTGATGTTGTTTATTTTTAATTAATTATAAATGCTTTCGATCAACCAGCTTATATAGTAATTGGCATTTTTCATAATTAAAAAATATAGATACAGATAAAATCCTTATTAAATCAATTAATGGAGGTTGGAATTTTGTAAAATCAAAATATAGCCATTATTTAGTTAACGTTTTTTTATTGAGACATAATTTTATAAATTTATTGTATTTATAAATTATTTTTATTTATAAATTAAATCAAATAATTATTTTTAATTTCATGATTTTTAATTATGCAAAGGGATTCACGAAATTTTATTGAATTTCACAAATAATATTTCAATAAATTTAGAAAAATAATATAAATTGAAAAAATAAATGTATAAATTATTGTATCTGCAAATAAAACAATAAGATAAATTGTAAAGGAAACTTATTATAAAATATAAATTAAAAAATAGTAAAATTAAATAATCTTATATGATCAAGAAAAAATATAAATTATTTTAATTTATCTTATATTTTATGTCTATTTCAATGAAATTAAGGAGATGAAATGATTAAATATTATTTAGAGAATTAAACAACAGAAGTGACAATATAAGTATAATTATTATAATACAACTTGAGAAATTTAATTTGCAGTTGATTAATAATTAAAACTAATTATTCTTAGTTATTGGATTATTGATATTATCAAACTTATTATAATAATTTTTAAAGTTAATTATTTCATTTGCCGACATCCTTATATTTATATTAAATGAATTGTAAATTTAATATTAATTATCATAATTATATACAATATAAGTTTACAAATATGAAAAAATGTTGAATTCATTAGAAATATTTTTCTAATTAAAAATAAACAATACCATAAGCTACATTCACTCAGACAAATTTATTCAGGTTTTTATCTAATTGAATTTTGTCAACCATAAAACCCTCTTATCCAAATTATTATAGAATTGGAATTATTATTTTTTATCAATACTTTCTTTTTTTAAATAATACAACCTATATATTAATTCAAATTATGGAAAATTATGACAAAATTTATGAATGTCTTTCTAAGCTAGAAATCATTTTAACCAAAAGATAAAATTTATTCTCAGTCTGTATAAATTACAAAAAAATTAATATAAAATATCAAATTTATAAAATTGAAGCTAAGCTTTCAAAATAAGTTAATCTCATCGAAGTCAATTAAACAACTATATTTTTTTTAATTTATTACTTTAATTATTATAAATAAAAATGTAAAAAATTAATGCAATACAAATAAAAAATTAAGAAATTAAGAAATTAAGAAATTAAATTCGGTTATTATAGTATTTTATCAACAAATATTTATTTAATATAAAAATTTATAGCTTATTAATATAATTAGTAAAATTATTTATATTTACATTACAAGATGATATTGAAAATACAATAACTTTATATATTATTTTTTACAAATTAAATTGATTACATTTTAATTTAAAATGTATAGTATAATCAGAGAAAAATAAGATATTTTTTGTTATTTAAAGAATAAATATATATATATATATATATATATATATATATATATATATATATCTATTTAAATTTAAATTTATTCTAATTTTAATATAAATGTACAAATTTAATTTTGTTTATAATTTTGTTAATATTTTTTTAAATTTATAATTATATAAAAATAATCAATTTAATCATGCTTTTTTAAATACATTTTAATCTGTAAGTATTATGCCAATATATATAAAAATATACAATTTCATACGCTTTATAATAATTTAATATTCAATAATATGTTTTTTATCCAATATATTTAAATTATTTTAGTATTTATAATTTTTATTATTTTATATAATTTTGCGAGAAAAAAAAAATTAGTAATATAATAAAATATGTTGTCACGAACTATAACAAAAATAAGAACGCAATTCTCTTTTCTATTTAAATTAAAAAAAATTCAGGAGAATGATTCTAACAATCTTCCAGTATTGTAAGTATATCTAAAATACAAAATATATTAAATGCTAAGAAAAAAGGATTTAGTAAATAACCATTGAAATCCAAAAAAAATATTTAGGGGGAAGTTTCCTGGCAAGTGAATTATATATATATATAATTTTTTTTGAATAAATTTTACATTAAACATATTTTTATTTTTTTCTCGCTCAATTATCTCCTAATAGGATAAATAAAACAATTTTTTAAGAGTTTTGATATCATAAAATGTAAATGTTTTCTATATCATATCATTGGATAAAATAAGTCTTTTTAAAATAGAATTCTTAACAAAATAAATTCTTTAATGAAAATTTAGATTTTGTTAATAGGAAATCCTAATTGTTATGAAATAGATTTAGCTAAATATATAAAAGTATTGATAAATTGCTTGAATCATATTTAGTATAAGACTCATTAGTCTTCTGTGGTCGTCAAAGAAAATATAATTACAGTAAAAAAAATTATCATATAACTGGGCAGGAAAATTCCCTCCCAAACTATTGTATATTATTTTCTAGTTTTGGTTTTAAGTTATTTTAAAATAATTTGTGATGCAAACTATTATTATAGATTAAAACCGATAATTAGGAATAAATATAAAGGAGAAATATTTCAGAATAAAATCCTTTAACTTTAATAAATAAATTTGATTAAACTTATGAATTTAAAATTGCTATTTGATTCAGTAAAACTTTACAAGAAAAAATAAAAAGCATAACTTGCTGATTTTTTTATAAATAATAATAAAGAAAAATAAAATTACAGGCATTTTAGGTTTCTTAAATATAATTAAGTACATGTATTTTTTCATAAAAAAATATAAAAATTTATGGCATTTAATTTATATAATTAGAATAATTTTGTAAAAATTAAATTGAATGATAATAAATAATTTATAAATTAATTTAAACCATTACCATTATAAACTAGAAAAGGATTCGATTATTAAATAATCTTGATTAGTACATTATGTTAATAATTCTAAATTGTAATAATATAATTTAATAACAAAGAAGGACATTAAAAACCCCAAAACTCCTTTATGAAGGTTTATAAGTGCATTGATTTAAAGGGTATAGTTGGGAACTTATTAATGTTAGAAGAGAAAATGCAGTATTTATATGAATTTAATGAATATTAGTTGACTTAAATCAAAAGAATTTTATTTGCTTGTCTTTTTTGTACCTCTTGAATTAGGCTGCCTTAAGTTGTTCAAGCATGTCGTCTAATGATTACCAAAGATAGTGAGGAGCTCTTACTATTATCATCTCGCTCGACTAAATTTCTAATTTCTTCACTTACATCTTCCTGCTTTATATGTTTCTTAGCTAAGCTAATTGATTATTTTTTATTCTTTGTAAAAATAAGACATACTTTCCATATCGCTTTCTAATATAATAGCAGCAACTGCCCATACATCCCATTTTACTAAACCATTAATCCACTTCTCCCTGGTTGGAAAATATCCAGGGGTACCAAGAACTTTAGCTAAGGTTATATTTTCTTATCGTAATGCTCTATTGAAATTGATGACAGCTACTTCTAAAAGGCAAAAGTTCAACTTTACTTTTTCAGGATTCTAATCTCTGTGAACATATCCAAGTTCATGCAATCTTTGACATCCTTTATCATATCTGATAGAATATCATTCAAATCATTTATTTATCTGTTATGATAAAGGTAATCTCTAAAAGTCATTTCAAATTTCTTCAGTTTAAGAGCAATGAAGCCATAGCCTAAGATTTCACCATCTAACTTTAGCAAGTTCTTGTATTCTCTTCTCTATGTCTCTCTTAGAACCATATAGTTGTTAGCCAATTAATTCTGGTACTGTTCATTCTTAATTAGAAAGCTGAAATGGTAAACCTTATATGCATACTCATCAACCACTATGAGCTTTACTTTGTTTTGCACGTTTTTATTCAAATAATTTTCAATGCAATTGCTGAGATCAAGTGCATTAATGCAGGATTATACATAGTCCTCTCTTAGAAAAATGCTAGAAAGATATTTCCTGCTGGTTGATTCATTGTTTCAAATCGTTTCTGCCTCTTGAGCTTTTCATGCTATTCTCTTTGGGACTCAAGAGTATTTGATTTTCTCTTTGCTGTTATTAGTTATTTAATCCCAACATCTTAAATCAAGAACTCAATAAGGTAATGCTTTTTGTATGTGCCTCTTAACTTTAGCTGAGTGAGTATATGACTTCATGCATGTGAGCACAAATACCTGCCATCTATCTTTTCGTGCTTGAAATAAACCTTAGCCTTTCCTGAATGTATCTCTTTAATATGCCTCTTCAAGATTTATTCAGTTGAGAAAAAATTCTAGCAGTCTTGACATTAAAATTTTATAATATTTTCAATTAGTAGCTATATTTTACCTCCTCAACATCTTAAGTTAATGTTAAAACTCCTATCTCTGACACTTCTTCTGGTTTAAAATTTCTTTGATTAAAGCCTCTGCTTAAACTCAAGATATCTTAGCTCTACCTGCCACTGCACATAAATAATTTCAGTCTTATAAGTATAGCCAAAGTATAGCTATGATTTTCCTCTTCCAAGAGAGACTGATTTACGATTAAAGTTAGCCGCCATTTTAAAATTCAATTTAAATTTCTATTATAAAGCTCTTATAACCTCTCAAGTTATAGTTATAAGGAATCGTAGTTTCCATAGCAACAATGATTTTTGATTTTGAAGTGTTAGAGATCATATTTATACTAAGTTTATTACTATAAATTTTCTAATTTCATGCTTAATTTTTATATTTTGGTACTAACTAAGATAAAATTCAGGTTGGTACTGGTACCAATTATGTTTTGAACCATTTTGGAATTTTTAATCATAAAACCTCATTTAAATCTATATACTATTTAAGTTTTGGTACTATAAAATTGGTACCAATTAAAATTAAACGAATTTAGTACCAGTACTAATTAAATTTAAACAAATTTAGTACTAATTTAATGGAATTTAATTGGTTAAATGGAAATCTATCTCTGAAGTTTGTTACAGCTTCTGCGAACTTTCTCCACGTATCTTTGTAGGGTTGACCTCCTATAAGATGCCCATGAGATTTTAAACAATAGGATCCAGAAGTCTATAAAGTATAATTTGAAATTCATTAATAGGGAGAGGAAAAAATATGAAAACATATAATGATCAAATGAAAAGAGTTGAGGCTCAAGAAATGATATCAAGGTTAAGAAGTAAGTAAGATCTTCTTCGATACCAAATTTTACATAAAAAGATAACTTGATGACTATTAACATATTATGCAGTATGTTTATTCTTTCCAACGATGGTAGGTACAAAATTTCATTGTTGAAAGAAATACTTTGCGAGGAGAAGAAAGCCTTTAAATAAAAAGAGATCTAACTAATAGAAATTTTCAACTACCCTGAGATTTCAGTCACTAATCTGGTACAGCATCTCAAAGAAATAATTGAAGAATCTCATAAGTAACGATATTCTATATCTCTCCTGAAGATTAGAAGAACCAATGCATTCTAATAAGGTCAGCTTGGATAGAGGAACTTAAGAAGCATCATTATCTTTCAAGCGCTTTGACATATAACTTAATAGGAAAATCTGGCACTGGGATATATCCAATCTATAAGAACCATGACGTTTAAAAAAGTAAGTTCCAAAAAGATTTAGTATATATCCAAAAGGAATTTAAAGAGGAGGCTACCCACCTTCTAGAAGGTTTATCCTCCGTAAAAAAGCTATCTAATATATACAAACTTTATTCGTTAAAAATCTAGAAAGACTTACCATTATTCTTTTAGGATCTGTAAAGTTTAAACTGCCTGGACTTTATAGAATGTAGAGCATGCTAAGGTTCATAGAGATAGAAAACAGCAGAGTTCATTAAGTTATCAAGAGATTTTATCATGAAAAATAAAAACCAGAAGATAAGAATATTGATGCAGGATATGGCAGAGAAGAAACTTAGGGCCTGTAAAGCCTTAAGAAGAAGAAAAAGAAAGAAAAGCCTAATCCTTTTAAGGGTTAATTTAATATGTGAACTATTTCATTCATTTAAGTCTAAAGCTTATTAATAAAAATTCATTCTTCCTTTCCTTGCACTTATCGTAGTCTTATCTTTATTCACTCTATTGCAACTACTTTGTTTTAAGTCTAATGTCTCGATTGGTAAATTGTAAAAAATATGATACAACAATAACTTCTTGTAGTAAGTCTTGATTTAAATCCAGTAAAATTCAATTCCATAAAATTATGGGCTATAAGGAACGTTGCATAAAGGAGTTATATTTAATTCTTCATAAGCATTTTTAGACTCCTTAGTCTTATGAACTGATAACTTATTCTAGGAATACATTTGATTTGGGAAAATAAATAGTAAATAAATAATTAATAATTAAAATTTGTGGCAGTTAACTTTCTGGAAACATAGGCAATATAGTACTTGTTCGATAGGGAATTCAAAATCAGCTGGTCTTTACAATTAGCGGTACCCCTCTATCGCATCCCTAAAGTGAGATAAACGAACTTTAATTTTGTGTGATTTGTTTTTTTTTGTAGAATTTAATGCCAAATTTAAAGTTCACTTATTTCGCTTTAGGGATGCGATAGAGGGGTACCGCTAATTGTAAAGACCAGCTGATTTTGAATTCCCTATCGAACAAGTACAATATTGCGTCTGCTTCCAGAAAGTTAACTGCCAAAAATTTTAATTATTAATTATTTATTTATTATTTATTTTCCCAAATCAAATGTAATCCTACAATACAAAAAAAACAAAAAGCATCTCTTGATCGTTGCATTTATCTCTTAGTTTATGCAAGAACTCAGTATACTGCTCTCATTTAATAGACTGAGGATGAATGACATAAATTTATATGCCTGAATCTTCACAAATACCAGCTAAAATTGCGCTAGTGACAGCCTTCATTTTTTAGTCATATACTTCTATGTTATCTTACTTCTTGTACCATGACTTATTAATAAAAGTGTTAAATTCAAATACTGCTACATCAGCGTGTATGAACTTGATGTTATTAGTAATAGCCCTCTACATTTAATCATATATAAAGTTTAAATTATTACTATAAAATGGCACTGTAAAATCAGTTACTCTCTTTACTCTGTTGAAAATCTTGAAAGTAATATCGTTTCTCCTCTAAATATTGTCTATAGTCTAGGGTGAGATGCGCATGTCAAGAAACTTGTGATGGAACATCACTGCTAGCTATTCAGGTGGGAAGTGTGGGGTGCCCAATACTTCAAAGTCTTCTAGTCGCAGAAGTAGTCAATATATTGTTGTGAGAACTTTTATTTTCTTGCTAGATGTTTTCATAAAATGCCAAACAGCAAACAAGCAATTATATCTAATAGTTGATGCACTCTTGCATAGAAGCTTTGCAATAGCTGCATATTTCAGCACTTGTTTGACTTAGTCTATATTAATACTTGTACCATACCTAGGCTTAAGCAATAAATCTAAATATTTCTCATCATAAATAGACCCTAAATATCTCTAATTTCTATTTCTAATTTTGCAAATTGGCCTTATTTCTCTACTATCCAGAATAAGACCCAACTATACCCTACAAATCAAAGCACTTATAAACCTCATTAAGGGGTTATGGGGTTTTTATTCCAACTATAAAAATTAACTTCCAAAAGTAATTTCAAAAAGTCTTAATATGTCCTAACAATCATTACATATAATCAAAATTTAAAGAAACTCTTTTAATATTTTTTTAATTAAATATGTGAACCTTTATTTAATTTATTTAAAATTTAATATTTTATATCAATTAAAAGATGAAATATAATTTTAGAAATAAATATGTAATAATATATTTTAAATTATAATGAATTTCAAATGATGAGGAAAAAATTACAATAAAATAAAAAGAAAAGGTGAAAATTTTGGGTGATGACTTCGGGACGTCTCAGGATCATCAGGACGTCCCAGGATTACCAGAAAATCCCAAAGTATCTCTAAATGTAAAAAAAATTAAAAACATTATGCGAAACATAAGAAAAAAAAGATTTTATAAGAATCTTATCAGGCATGGTCAAGAAGGGCAGAGTCCATCCTTCGATACCAAATGGAACAATTAATAGCAGAGGTCTAGGGGGTGGGACCCCATTGTGGAGAATTGGAGGCAATGCCACCGTAAAATACTTACAGGTAATTTGCTTAAATAAGTGAAAAAATAATATTTAATCGTTATATATATAATCATTAATAATTAATTAACCTAAATGCACACGGAATCATTCTAATAACAAATCATACAAGATCACATAGTACATGATACCTAAGCATTAATTTTTGAATTACAAGGATATGCCATAATATCTATTAGCATGTTTTATTTTAAAATGCTAATCATAACTAAATATCAATTATATTTAATCAGAAAATTATTGAGATCAATGCTTTTATGAATTTGATAATAACCAATGTTGCTCAAGATAAACTATTGAAAATGGTCTAAGATTTTCTTGTCTTGATACATACTCTTTGAAAGTATTGCGAGAGATCCTGTTTAATTATTATTCTAATGATAGAAATATCAGAGAAACTTTTGTTGATATATAATATACTTTTAAGAATAAAACATGTCGTACATCTGTAAGTAAAGTTTTCGGCGATGCTAAAGGTATAATTAAGACACAATTTAAACTTCAGTAAGATAGCTTCTTTTACAACGTGATGTCCATATGAATGAGACTAAGTGGACGCACTCGTCATTACAATATGCGTTTCCCAAAGAAACAATTTACACTAGTCAAGTTTGGTTGTAGGGTTAATCGAGGAAGTTTCTCAGAGATTCAATATTTTTATAATATAATATAGAACTCGAACAACTTGAATAAAAACATGTGGCAGAGAATACTTCAGTCCACACAGATGGGTGGTATCCATATGTTGGCATAAATTGGGAAGATATGGGGATTGAAATCAACGACATTTCCAAAATATAAATGGAAATTTATTTAGAGAAATTGAGCACTCAAACTGATCGAAGGCCTTTGGGCAGTCTATAAATATTTGATCAAGCATATTTATAATACAAAGCCTGACAACGATAACATCATTGAAGACTACCTCCTTTAAGAGGCATTATGGAGAAGAAACCATAAAAAATCAAAAATTTAATTAAATGTATGAACATTTGTAAAATTCATAATAGTTTAAAAAAAGTAATAATATTTGTTTGAGCATTAACGATTATATTTATCCATTAAATATTACTTTAATCACTTATTCATACATATCACCTGTAATAATTTTTTCGGAGACGTTGCATTCGAACCTCTACAAGGGGGCTACCACCAACGACCTTTGTTAATAATTATTTCAATTTGGTATCAAAGGAAAGGCTCTGACCTTCCTGACCCTGCCTGATAAGATTATTGTAGAATCTTTTTTCTGATGCTTCACATAATGTTTTGAATTTTTGTCCATTTTTATATACTTTAGGACGTCCTGGATTTAATGCCCATAATTTTATATATTACAAGCTATAAAATAAATATGAATTAGTGTTTTTATCTTCACTATTTATATAAGTTATTATATAATTTTATATCGGATAGGTATGGTAAATTTATATAAAATTATATTGTAAATATATCTCTTCATTTGAAATACCAATTTATTTTTGTAGACATCTTGATTAAATATAACAAAAATAAAAATTGTAGTACTTATATAAAAAATTAGAAAGATTAATTATATTTCCAATAAAAAAGCTATAATTACCATTAGATTCATTCTGTGTTAAAAAAACAAAGTTAATTTTAAAATTCCTCAATTAATTTTATTATTTTTTAATAGTATTATTGAAGGAATACATTTGAATTTGAAAAATTAATTTAAAATATATAAATATCAAATCAAAATCGTGGCTGTTTAAAGTTGGCCAATTTAATCGATCTTGGGCTCATTCGATAGAGAATTCAAAATTAGCTGGACTTTACTATTGGCGGTACTATTTTATCGCATCCCTGGAGCGAGATAACTCGACTTTAATGTGAGGGTATAATTTAATTAATTTAGATGTGTTTAATTAAAGTGGAGTTATCTCGCTCTAGGGATGCGATAAAATTGTACCGCCATTAGAAAGTCCAGCTAATTTTGAATTCTCTATCGAATGAGCCCAAGATCGATTAAATTGGCCAACTTTAAACAGCCACGATTTTGATTTGATAGTCATTTATTTTAAATTAATTTTCCAAATTCAAATGTATTCCTACAATATAGGAATACATGTGAATGGGGAAATCATAATTGAATTTGAAATTAAATTAATATAAATATTGGCAGTTAACTTTGTCCTTGCCTAAAAAACATGGTACTTGTTTGATAGGGAATTTAAAATCAGCTTCACTTTATACTAATGGTACTATTATGTCTCATCCGAGAAGTGAGATAAATCGATTTTAATTTTGGGTGATTTGCTTAACTGATTCTGTTGCCAAAATTAAAATCGATTTATCTCACTTCTGGGATGAGACATAATAGTAACATTAGTATAAAGTGAAGCTGATTTTAAATTCCCTATCAAAAAAAGTACCATATTTCTAAGCAAGGACAAAGTTAACTGCCAATATTTATATTAATTTAATTTCAAATTCAATAATAATTTTTTCAAATCAAATTCATTCCTACAATATTATAAGAATTAAATAAAATAAAGGAGAGGGAGGAAGTATCCTGACCCAAATATAAAACATTCTTTTATTTGCCAAAATTTAGAGAAACAAATTAATAACTACTTAAATTTTGCTCTCCTATATTAAGAAATTTTTTATAATGTAACTTATAAGGTTTAAAGCTCTCCTTTTTCTGATTTCACAATAGATATTAAAAATAAATATTCTTTAAATAATTGAAATATGAGTATATATATGTTCTGACCAAGACCCCCTTCCTCCCCCCTCCCCTCCTCAAACCGAGAATCTCCTTTTATTATACTTTTATTTTAATTTTTTTATGAATTTATTTTTTTCTCAGAATAAATTTCTTGACCTTTGGGCAGATATTACTATTAAAAATATTTTGATTAGTTCTACTACGTCCGTCGACTTTTTTGAGAACATACTCCCATAGTGAAATATTTATAATTAGGTTTTTTTTTGACTATCATGATTAATAATATGATTTAATTGATAGACATAAATTTGAATTCAAGTTTTTTTATAACTTAAATCACTTACACTCTACTATATAGTAAAAATTAATATAAAATTTTTCCTATTATTTTTAACTTCATTTAAATATAAAAATTTTTATTATTATTACTTATTTAGTTATTTACTATTAAAAATTTATTTTATTCATATACATATATATATATATATATTTAAATGGTAATCCTAAACATAAAAATTGTCATTAATTTTTCAGTAAACTAAGCTTAAGAAATAAGATTTTAATAGTAAATAACTAAATAAGTAATAATATAAAAGTTTTTATATTTAAATAAAGTTAAAAATAATAGGAAAAATTTTATATTAATTTTTACTATATAGTAGAGTGTAAGTGATTCAAGTTAAAAAAAATTTTGAATTCAAATTTATGTCTTTCAATTAAATCATATTATTATTCATGATAGTCAAAATTAAACCTTATTATAAATATTTCCCTATGGGAGTATGTTCTAAAAAAAGTCACCGGACGTAGTGGAACTTATCAAAATAATTTTTAATAGTAATATCTGCCCAAAGGTCAAGAAATTTATTCTGAGAAAAAAATAAATTCATAAAAAAATTAAAATAAAAGTATAATAAAAGGAGATTCTCGGTTTGAGAGGGGGGGTCTCGGTTGAGGGGGGGTCTTGGCTGAAGGGGGGTCTCGGTCTGAACATATATATATATAAATGGTGATTAAGATTTATAAAATTGATAAAATTACATTTTTTTATAGGTAAGGCAGCAAGATTCCCCCCCACCCACAATAAATCATTTATATAGAACTTTTCATTGCTTCTCAGTTTAATTGTACTTGGTATTAATAACAGATTTATCTTGGAATATAATGATTTCAATCGTCGCAATCCTATTTGGATAACAATTTATGGAATTTATCAAACTATTGGGAACTGAAACAATTTCTATCAAAGCTTATTTCGGCATTTTCTTTTTACTATCACATAAAATAATTTATCATTATTTTCCAAAATATAATTATTCAATTAAATCTTGAGTAGTCTAGCAATATTCGTCTTATTCAAGATGATAAAAATTTAAAAAGAAATTTCTTATAAAATTTAATTATTAATAATTTTCTTATGATAAAATATAAGAATAACATCGAATTGGAACTCGCAAAATCATAAGATCTATTGAGAGAGGTAAGCTTTAACCTGTTAATATAATTTATCAAGACTATTTTGGTAAACTTCGGCAATTTTGTATTCAATGATATATGTTAATAACTCATTACTTTTAGGCTGACAGTAACATGAAAACCATACTAGATATAAACTTAAATTATAAATATTGCTCAATTAAATTAAAAGTAACCTATTAAAAATTTGAAACTAAATAAATTAATTATTTTAGTTACTACAATGATGATTTATAAGAATTTATATAACATTTTGAATTTTAAAGTTTACTTCCTGAGGGAATACTAATTTTTGACTAAGACTACAAAGAAGTCAAATATGCAAATAAAGCGATTTATAAAATGATATATGAAACATAATGCTCTGAAAAATAGAATAATCAGGACCTAATTTAGGGGGTTATTTAGTAGAGCAGCAGATAATAGTCCCAAAAAAAACTAATATCAAATATCAATAGTTTAAATTATAGATTAGATTTTTATATTGAATAAGATTTTTTCCAATTGATTCTGAATTTGATTAAAATAAAATATTGTATTTAAAAGTTTCAAACAAAAAGACTATAATAATTGTTTGCATCATGAGTCGTAATTTCACAAAAGCTACTCAGATGACTAATTTTTGGGGATAGACCACTATTAATTGTAAAAATTTATTATTTAATTTAGAATAATAGTCTAGATATTTTCTTTAATTTAAGCAATATTTTGAGGAGTAGTAATCTTAGGCACCTAAACCAAATAGGAACTTATATTTAATAAATTAAATACATTTTAAAATAACTTTTTGAAGCAAAATCTAAAATAGAATAAGCTTCTTCAACCCGAAGAGAAATAATTATTTTGTACAATTAATAAAAAGAAAATTAACATTATGTATTTGGAGAAGGTATATATTATTATTATTCATATTATTGTGAAAATTAACTAATTCATTTATTATGGACAAAATAATAAAAAGTTATCAGTAAATTAAAGGTGTTTTTGAATAAAGTGTATATTTTTAGACATAGTTTGTAATTAAATCGAATATTCAGTTTTTACTTGCATTCTCGATTTAAGACATTAGTTTTTCAAATATAAATAAAATTTGATTCCAGTTTGTTTTAAAATAGATAAAATTGAAATAAAACAAATCTAAAGAAAACTGGATTTTAATTTTTAATTGCAAATTTTATTTTAAAGTGTTTTTTTTCTATTTAAAATATATGCTTAAGAATATAATTTTTTTTCTTATTAATTATCAAGTTATTTTATACTTTGTGTATTCAAAACCCCAAAACCCCTGAAGTTGTTTGATTGAGTTTTTGATTGATGAAATTAGACTATTAACGCAGGCTTTATTAGGGTTTTAATAGGGTTTATGTAGGGGTTTAATGTTTAAATATTAGTAATTTAAGTGAGTATATGCGAGGTTTGGGGTCAGTTTATGACAGTGAGTATATAGATTTATTGTTTAAGTTGCGTTATGGATGTGATGATTATAGTGATCAACTCTGACCTATTCTAAATTACGCATCTATTGCAAGACTGCTCCATAAATCTCCTGCTACTGTTAGGTCACACTGTCTATTAGCATTGAATTTAAAGAGATAGCATCTTAATTCTAAGCCTAAAAGACCTTTAAAATTCTAGTAGCATCATATCGATTATCTTATCAATGATAAGACTCTTAAATACTGGGCTCATTTCTCTCTGGCATAGAGGGCTGTGATGTTTCATCGTTAATTTCCTGAGTTACACATCTCTGCATAATCCATAGCTAATATCTATAAAAAGAATGGTATCTCTTACAAGACTGTCAACCGCATTAAGAGAGTGATCGACTTTAATGTTCCATTTTATAAGGATAATTTAAATTATATATTCGATTAAATGCAGAGGGCTTAAGAGCATAATATAAAGTTGATACACGCTGATGAGGCAGTATTCACTCTTAATACCTTCATATCGAGGTCTTGGTATAAGAGGTAGAGCAACATAGAAGTTTATGATTAAAAAGTTAAGGTATAAACTCATGCAATCCTTGGTGGAATCAGTGAAGATAGTGGGCTTGACACTTATGTTATCACCCTCGTTCTATTAAGACTGAGTAATATATTAAATTTTTGCAATAGCTCAGAGATAAGTATGCTGACTAAGAGATCATCCTGTTTGTTGATAACTTATCAGTTCATAAAACTAAAGACTTAAGGAGAGAATATGAAAGGCTAAACATAACACCTGTATTTATTGTTCCTTATAGCCCTCAGTTCAATGGAATTGAACTATATGGGGCCTATTAAAAGGCCATTACAAGAAGCTTCTGCTCTATCATTTGATGCACGATCTGAAGATAGATACAGTAGATTTTATTTAAAGTGCTGCTAAAAGAGTCAGCGATGATAAAGCAAAAGTGTGCGCAAGAGAAGGAAGATTTTGTGTTATAAATAAGTATTAGACTTAAACGAATGAATAAGTTCACATATTAAATTTGCCCGTAAATGGATTTGGCTTCTCTTCTTTTCTTCCTCTTAAGGCTTGCTTGGGCCTATGTTTCTTCTCTTAGTGCCAGCTCTTGCATCTTTGTTCATCTCTTCTGGCTTTTAGAAATCTTTGAAGATTCTCTTACTCAATTCATGCTTTACTTTAGACTTTCTCTCTCTGTTTAATTTGCTGCGCTCTTTCATCAATTAAATAGCAGTACCAGGTTTTTCTATAAAGTTAGAAGTCTATGCTTACTTGAGATGAATGGATGCTTCTGGAGTTCCTACAGCCATGAGTCACTGATTTTGATTCCCTGCTTCTCTTTCTCTTCAGGAGAGATTCTGTAGCGTTTCTTGTGAGCTTTTTAAATTACTTCACTTAAGTACTCTGGTTTAAGAGTTCCGAGAACTCCAAAGAAGAAGTTTCTCTCTGGTAACTTATTTGAGAGTTGTAACTTTGATGGTAGGTATAGAGCAACATCTGGATCACTCATAGCATCATCATACAGGTTTGTCAATGAGATTTCAGGGTAGTTAGGTATCTCAATCATCTTTATTTCATTGGTCTTATAAGCTTTTTTCTCTTCACTTAGCAATGCTTTTAAGAATGATATTTTTGTTCCTTCCTGAGTTGGCAAGAACAATCCAACTATGGTTAATCTATTATTATTTGATAAAAGCTTACCTTGCTATACCAAATATCTATAGGTCCTCCTTGCTTCGAAATTTTCCTATTAATTCTTGAGATTGTATTCTCTTCATTGCATCATTCATAGACTCCATCTTGCTTCCACTTTCTCTAAATGTTTATGAAATTTAAAATTATGGATATCCATTCTATACTTACTAAAATTTTACTACTAAATAGAGAGATCCAACTGGAGGTCAAGCTGAATAAGATAGTAAGAGAAAGATGGAGGAACTTTCCCCAAGTTTCAAAGTTTGACTTCTATTTTTATCAAACTTTCTCCATTAAATTGCTCCTAATAACAATTAATTTAATTAGGTGGTGCTCCTAATTTATTTAAACATAATTAGGTGGTTATATTAAAGTTCAAAACCGTATTAGGTGGTACATTGAAAAAATTAAATTTTAAAACCACCCCTCCTAAATTTACAAGAACAGCTTTAGGAGCACCACCTAACTTCACAAAACACATTTAGGTGCATTTTAATGAATAAAATGGATGAATTAGTTTATAAATTATCACTAAATCTTAGAAATTTAAAACTAATGTCTCGTACTCTGTTCTCATTAAACCTCTCCAAACCTTTGAGAATATGCTCTTACTCTTGTATAAAGGTAGAATTTAAATAGCTTGTATAATTATTAATAGAATTTATAAAATGAGCGGTAACTTACTTAGAAAAGCGGCAATGCTTGGCATT
>ARYC01000775.1:0-104269 GCA_000711775.1 Oxytricha trifallax | reverse complement strand
CAAAATAGGGAGGACCTACTGGAGGTCAACCTTGAAATGATATGCGGAGAAGCATTGAAGAACTTGTTCCAAGTTTCACAGATTGATTTCCATTTTATCAATCTATCTCCATTAAATTGCTGCTAATAATGTTTAATTATTTTTGGAGGTCCTCCAAATTAAGTTCAAACTTTATTAGGAGTTAAACTTTAAGATTAAAACTTAATTAGGAGCATATTAAATTAAAAATATTTAATAACTTCACCTCCAAATTAAGTTTAAACTTGATTTGGAGGACCTCCTTGAGAAACAAAACTTCATTAGGAGTATTTTTAATTTACTAAAATATTTAAAATTCTCATAAAATATCTCAACTTAGAGTATTTTATGGTTGGTTAGTTAATTTTCTTACCTCTCAGCTGAGAATCTACCAGAGTGTCATATACTCTACTATATAGTTTATCTCGTTGGATTTTATCATTATTATAATATAATATATCAGCAAACTAAAATGAGTGCTAACTTTTTGAGAAGAGCGGCATTACTTGGATCATGTCAATAAAAGTTATGATTTCAGCAACCAAGAAAAGTAGAGACCAGACGCTTGTACTCAGTGGGAGCCTACTTATGACAACTTTGACCAGTCTAGCTTTGAGATTAAATATAATTTAAGTAGGAGGTTATCATAGAAGCTATGTAAATTGAGGAGGAGGTTAAACAACCCTTCATAGAGCATTAATAAATACCAGCCAAAGTTGACTATTAATGCAAAGAATGCAATAAAGTTTTCCCTTACAAGTCAACTTATAATAGACACTTGAGGGATATACACAACGATATGCCAGGGTTATATCTCAAGCATTAAAAGAAAGATGGGACGTATGTCTGTGAGTTTTGTGAGAAGCCATATTCTCATATGAGAGACCTCAAAGTGCACTTAAAGAAAAAGCACAATTAAAGTTTTGTCTTTATTCATGAACCTACAGGGAATAGATTTCTCTAAAAGAGGAGATCAAGAAATCCAGTGGAGTCTCTTAGAGTTGAAGTCTAGAAGTAAGTTAAAATGAAGAAAGCAGTCAAGAACTTTCCAGTCTCTGATATCAATTAAATCATGGTTAAACTAGAGGCAATGAAGATTCCCATATTAAAAATTATTGACTTAGATTCTTGCCTAGAAAGCTACTTCACTCTTGAAGATAAAATAGAGAAGAGAGTCATTACTGATGACTAATATGCTTACAAGATATATCCTTTCAATTACTTCCTTGCTGATGACAAGTTCCAAATGGAATTTGCAAATGAGTATTATGCTCTTTAAAAGGCAAAGTTAAATGAGTGCAGGCATATCATCTAGCTTGATGCTCTTTTACTTGGTAAAGATCATGTAGCCTTCAGGCTTCCATTACTTGAAATGACTTACAGAGAATTCTTATCTGACAATAGATGTCAGAGATAAATTGGCTAGATAGTATAGCAGATAGTTGAGGGGATTGAAGAGCTTCACAAGCTAGGTTATGTTCATAGAGACTTAAAGCCAGAGAATATCATGTTGAACTTTCAGCCTCTTAGAGTTTATATTATAGACTTCAACAGAGCTCAAAGAGTGCAAGCCTCTGCATAAGGAAATGTATACGGCACTCCTGGATATTTCCCAGAGAGAGAGGATTGGAGAGATGGAGACACTTAATGAGATATCTGGGCTCTAGCAGTAATAAAAATAGAGAGCGACATGCCAAAAAACGATTACTTTAGCTGCAGGGGTGAGAGAGATTCTAAGCAGAGAATTAAATAACATCTCGATAAAAATAAAATAAATGGAGGTCTCAGAGAACTTGCATACTCAACTATTATCAAGCCAAGCTAAGCGAATTAACAAACAATAGAAACAATCAAACATCAACTTAGAAAGATAAAATTCAGAGAACTGCCACATGACTCTAAGCTTATGTTTGTGTGAAATATTTTAAAAACTCGCTTGTTATACTCACTTAAAATACTAATATTTAAACATTAAACCCCTACATAAACCCTATTAAAACCCTAATAAAGTATGCATAAATAGTCTACTTTTATCAATCAAAAACTCAATCAAACTACTGAAAGGGTTTTGGGGTTTTGAATGCCCTTCAATTTAATAGAAGCTGCATTTACAAAATAAAACTCTTAAATAAATAAAGAAATAAATTCTATTCTTATGATAATGGATTTTAAATCAACATTTTTAAAATTAAATTCAACATTGATTATTAAATATAAATTAATTCATATATAATTCAATGTTAATGTTACAAATCCTATCACTCAGGCTTTCTAATTGTACATTCTATATAATAAGATCTATTGAGAGTTTTAGGGGGTTCTCAGGTACATTTGATGAGGAGTCAATCGTGTTAAATGCGCTTAAAAGTACACTCAGTAAAATGATTCGTAATAGTTTCCTTGTCAATTAATGAGCTAGGCATAAGGATTTAAACTGTATCATCATTATAGATTGATAAGATTAAACCATAAAAATTAGCGACGAAAAACTTTATAACATAACATGTTTAGACCAGAAACTTCAATTCTGTCTAAAAGACTGCCATATCAAAGATTGCAATTTCAGTTTTTTCCGAATATTTCACTATATAAATTAGATGGTGTATTTAGCATTAAAAATCGATATGATATATATATATATATAGAGATTCTTCTTTAATTACACAAATTAATCTAATATAGATTGACCTTACTATCCTTTTGAATATGATTATTAAATACCATCTTCTCAACCTTATTTTGCTCTTGGAAGTGGCAGCACTCTGAGTATTTCGACTCTCTAGCCAGCTGTTATAACTAAAGAGTTTCCAAGGCTTGCTTGACTTTATTTTTCATCTTTTTAGAATCTTTCACTTGAGATATTGCCTTGGATATTTTTAGCTTTGAGATTCCTTTTTGTTCCTTCAATAGTTCAATTGATTCTTTGGAGTATTAGTTTATAGATTAAGAGAAGTATAAGTCAGTAAATGGAATAATGATTGTAGTCATACAACAAAAACCTGAAAATATTGATTCTGTGATGTATCTGGAATCGAAGATATTCATTTAACCCTGACTTCTAGAAATATTCTTCATCTCCTCAGCCTATGCTTCAAGCATATTTATCAAAACATAAAAAGAAGAGTGCTCTTTAATTTTTCAAAATCAAACCATTTTGTGATTGACTGAGAGGAGTCTCTTGGATTTATGCCAGCATAAATGAGGATATAGCTTGCTTGAGAACGTTTCGCTTGCACTCTCCTGTTCCTGGTATCAGGCTTTTACCACCTACTGCTAATGATTCCATTCTTTTAGAAGGAAAGGTCTCAGACGCTCAAGCCAGTACAAAAGTTAAAGGTTATTTGCAAAATACTCAACTATCATAGGGTGCTCTGCAATCATTAATTAAAACTGGTTTAATATTCAATAAATCCAGGTATATTACTTAACTTGTTTAAATCAATTTCTATATAAATTTAGTGAAATACATAAGAGCTGTTATTCTGGGAAATCAGTAAGGTTTGTAGAAATATCGGAAAGATTAGGAGTCAAATTTAAATTCTCGTTCACCCTTGGGTTTAGTTGCTCCTATTATCGACCTTGATTTATCAATACTAGCAATTAATTTATATTTTTTTAAAATAAAGATAGACTTATTTTAGAATTCTGTTTGGTAAGCTTGATCTTCAGCTGTGTTGGCTCTCTGAACCAGAGCTAATGAATTTATTCGAAATTAAAATTGAAATTTAAATTAATTTCCCTCTTTCCTTAGCTTGTAGTTGATTGAGTTCAGTAGTAGCTGCTTTTTTATATTAGAGGCATGTTTTCTCATGAATATTTACGTATGTAGACATAGTTGTTTTTCCTATTCCTGAAGGTCTTTTAGAGGGACGACATTTAAAATCAAAACCTCCTATTCTTCTTATTAATCCTAGATTTCTGAAATCTCACTGGGTGACCCATAGAATTTGCGGTCCTAACCCGAAAGTTAGGTGTCAGAGAGTAGTTTATTTGTAGAATCGAATTCTTAGTAGGCCGATTCACTTCCGGTGCTTATACTGCCATTGTGTAAAAATCTTTGTATAAATAACATAATAATCATCAGGTTATGTAAGAAAAATTCTCTGACTTTCAAAAAGAATATACAATCAGCAATACAAAATGAACTTCCAAATTCTACAGGGGTAGTCTTGGATGGTATCAATATATTATTAGTGCTCATCGTAGTAATTGTAATATCTGATTTGTTTATTTTGGATTATAAAACTATAAACTATAAGCTGCTTTATGCAACCTTAACCAACTTTATCTTACATTTTTAACATTATTTTACTATTAATTTGAATGGAATCAGATTTTTATTTAAAAAATTATCTAGTCTATATTAGGCAAAATACCCACCTCGAATACCTCAAATGAAATATTTAAGCATGTATATTCTCATTAAATGATGATACTAGCATTTAAGCAGTTTTGCATGGGGTTTGCAAGTAAAATGATTAGAATTATTTGAAAAAAAGTTTTGCCTAGTTTTCCCAATAAATATATTGATATATTTAACCCATAGGTGGGGAGTTGTATATTATAAAATAATTTTCAATATCAAAATATCTCTCTGCCCTATCAATTAACTTCAGATAAGTTAAATATAAATTATTTGATTTAGTTATATCTTTCAGAGTTAAGGCTACGGCCTGCTAGTCATTATCCTCTATGTATTATTTTTTGGAGATCCTCTATCCGAGTAAAGTATACTCAGAACGTAATTCAATTTAATATATTGAAACTTCTGTGAGAACTTCATAAAAAAACCTGAGATTACTTGATCATTGTGACGATTAAGATATTATTTAGAGTATGGGCTCTTCCTCTAAAAATTTTATACTTGACATAAACATAAAAAGCGAGATGTAGATTAAATTATTTCAAAATTTAAAAAATAATTCCTTGTGTACATGAAATTTAGGAAGACAAGTAGAATATTTGAAACTTATTCGGCTTACAATTATTTTTGATGTCTTTAATTAAATAATTAATACAAGCATAACAAACCTATTTTTTATGATTAAAATTATCATAGACATATCGAAGAGATAATTTCTCATGGCATTGAGTTTTTGACAATAGATTGAATTTTAAGGATACTAAGAGAGGAATATTTGTTTGTAAAATCTTAAAATAGTATATAGTTTATTAACAATGCTTGCTACACTCTACAAATATAATTAATAGTCTTACATGCCCTACTAAAATAATAGAAATCGATGATTAATTTAATTATATATAAAAATAAGAAAACTATTAATTAAATAATAAAAAAATAATATTTAAGTGTTATTTTAAGCATATATTAGCACTATTGAACCTTTTTTATAAATCAAAATAAACTTATTTAAATTATATTGTTTTTTATTAATTGTAATAGATATAAATTTAATGTAAAAATAAAAGTTACACTTAATTTATAATGATGTAACTTTAGTAGATGAGGAAGTAAATTTAATTAAAATTAAGGATGATGTAGTAAGCTTATATTAATTCCTTGTTTTAGGATTTAGGTTAAATTATTTTATTATTTCCCTTTCATAATTAATTTGAGAAATTTAGTTAAAAATAATCTAAGAAAACATAACTTTAATTTAAACTTCATTGTTGATTTTATGTAATATTTATTGATAAATTCATGATTTTATATTAAATCCTTTTCTTGCAATAATATGTGTAAATATCTTGCTTCTGATTAATTTTATATATAGAGTGAAGTGACATCATCCATGCTCAAAGAATGCGCAATTATACTTATGCTATAAAGACGCAATAGTTCAAAAGCCGTTCATTGAACGACTTATTTATAAATATTAAGTTATAAGTTCATATAAGAAGCGATTTTTTTATTATATTCGATATAAAGTATTATATAAACTATGAGGCAATTTATAGAAATAAGTGAATTGGTTTAGATCATTAAAGTTGCATAGTTCTAACAGATAACACAAAGTCAACACAATTCTATATTTTATAGTAAATTAGAATTATCATATAAATGTTTCTGATTGATTTTTATTAAAATTTATTTCAAATTAATGAATAAAATTAAATATTAAATTCTGTGAGATATAAAGAGTAGTAAGTTATCTTGTTATTACAAATCCAGTTTGAGAATTAATAATTATAATTCCTTTAATATTATCCCTTAATCAATAAAATCCTCACCATTAGGATTGAGAAATAATTTTATTTTAAAATAAAATTTATTATGTGATGATGAACAAATAATTTTTTCATAAAAAATTTGAAATAATAAAGTATCCCTATAACATTAAATATTTACCATTCAATCCAAAATTCAAAATATTGCTTAATTTTTTTATTTTTCAGTCAAAATAATCAAAATTAATTTAAAGTCCAATAAATAAATAATGATTATAACAATATAAGATTAAAAAATGAGCGAGAGACACTCAGAACATTCCTCAAGAAAGGACAAAAAGAAAGATCACAAAAAGTCTAAGAAATACTCAAAGAAAGAGAGAACAGAGAGTAGCGATTTAAGCAGCATTAGCAGCGATGATGACGCACAGTTAAGAGACTAGTTAGAATAATTATCAGAGAGTGAACTTAAAGACGAAATTAGAAAGATTGTGTAGGAGAGTAAAAGCTAAAAAAGTAATAAAGGTAAGCATATTATAGAATTAAAGCAAAAATGCAATTCATGGACTTCATAGCTCATAATGAATTAACTTTTTTATGATAAATTTCCTGGCTAAATATCTAACTTTTTCAATAGGCAAAGAAATTGAGGAACATAGAAAGAGAGACAAAAAGCTTTAGGAAAAGTTAGAAGCTAAGTATGGAAAACTTTCTGGTGATAAAAAGCGCAAAAGATCAGAGAATTCCTTAACTTCTTCTCAGCCAAGCAGTGACAACGAAGAATAGAAACAAAATAAATCTCATTCATAAAAGTAGCACTCATAATCATCCTAAGTTATGTTTAAGCCAACCTATGATAAAGAGGGTAGCGCAATATTTGAGTTAAACAATAAAAAGAAGGTAGTTGTTAAGAAATACAAGGGCATGACTTTAGTTGATATAAGAGAGACTTATGAAAAAAATGGGGAAACATTGTTTACTTAGAAAGGTGTGTCTCTTACTCTTGAAATGTTTGAAAAGTTGAAAGATATGCTGCCTAGTATAGATTAGGAACTTAAAAAGTTTAGATGAGCTTAGAGTGATAAATTGTTTAGGGAAATAGAAAGACTGAAAAAATTCTTAAATAAGAAAACGAAATAAAGAAAATTCTCATAAATTGCTTTGTTAATTAATTAATTTCATTAAGACTATCAATCATTGAAACTTTATTAAAGTAAGACAGAATTTAGTTATCTCTGAATGGTTATAAAAATAGTTAAATTCTAAATGTTATAATTTGAGCTAGCTAGAGAAAATTCATGATATCAAGGTTAAGAATCTTCTCTTGAAAGTTTCTGTGAAAGTTGGAATTTGACATCAAACTAGAAATAAATTAACTCAAATATGGCTGGGGGCTTTCATTCTGTAGACTCTGTTACGATCATCTCCTTGGTAATTTTATTGCTTTTATAATTATATAAGACATTTATATTATAACTTTAAAGTTTAGTTGGCTCCTAGATGTGAGAAAGGCTTATCATGATTGTTGCTGCTCTGAGGATGGTGTTGCTGATTTCCATATGAAGTGGCACCGATGTTTCCGAACTGATTTGACTTCTTTCTGAAGCCTCCTGTTTCACCTTCCCCGTTGTTGATGTTGCTACTCATGTTAACTCCTTTGTATTAATTAAATGGATACTTAAATTAGTATGGTGCTGTGTTTGATGAATTGATGTGTGGTTAGCGAGATCTGTTGCCATCAGCCTTCATAAACTTGAAACCTTCTGCATTCTTCATGGTGGACTAATCCTTGATGGATTTCTGATGCTCCTTGTAGTAGAGAGTGACACTTGATGGATCCAAGCCTAGTAGTTGTCTCAACTTGTTAGAAACATTAGTTCTAACTTTATCGTTTCTTCCATCCTTTAGCCAAATCTCAACAAGTCTCTCTTTTGTTCTCAAAGAAAGGCCTAGACCAATAACCTTTGGTTCCTCAAATTGCTCGCCTAAAATTATCATAAGTGATACAATTCTTACTTATCAAAGCAAGAAGCAAAACCTCCCACATCTTATCAATGTTGTCCTCTTTCTTGATCTTGACTATCCAAATACCTCCATTTGGTGATTCCTATATAATTTTTAGATGGTGAACTTAATGATAATTACAAATTATTGCTATCTTAATATATCATATATCTTTCTTTTACTTACCTCCCACATGGGTATTTCATTCTCTCTGAAAAAGAACAAATCAATCTCTCTTGGCATCTCTGAGGGCTTCTTCATGTACACGAAATACTGGAAGAATTGCTCAATTGTGGAGATTTGCCCCATATCCTTCAGTTTCTCTCTGTAGTCAACAAACTTGTTTTTCTTGTGTGAGTCATTCTGAGTGTTGTTTAAAGCATAGGAGTTCTGAATCTATGTCGGATCTTAACTTTAGGTGTTGCTTCCAAAGTTAGCAGAGTTCCCAGCTGAACTCTAGTTAGTCAGGTTGGATGGAGCGAAAAATCTCTGGAAGTACCAAAATTTCCAGTTGGTCTGCAGTGGGTGACCTTTTGAAGGCAAGAACTGATTCTCAACGTGCATCTAAGGCTTGAAGCTTTGAGAATAGGTGGTGAGGTTGGAGTTGCCATTCTGATTCAAGATATGAGATCCATTGGCATTTGTAGCCAAGTTTGATGATTGATTGATCTAACCAGAAGCAGAGTTTACCTGAGTTTAGCTCATTTGTCCAGATAAATTGTTCATTCTTGCATCTATAAATCACTAGTTATAAAAAGACCCTTTATAATAGAAAAATACTGGCAAATTGCAATTACCTGATAATCCTTAATTAAATTAAATTGCATCTGATGATTGATGGTGATTGGCTTGAGTCAAAGCTGAAGTGTTGATTTGGAGTTGTGCATCAAAGTTGGTGTTCAGTGAAGTTTTGTCATCATTGACAAGTGAAGCTGAATTATGAGTTGCTGACATTAAAAATAAGTATCAAGTTGAAATTAATTTAGTAATTATTTTATTTTATCTCCACTTAAATTTATATATAAATTCATCAGTTTAAAAGTAATCACATTTTATCTTTTATACTAATAATTAAAATTATTTTGTATTTTAGTTTAATAATAATTCAAGTCATTTATAATCCTTTCTATCATATTAATAATCTGACAAATTAGTCAAGAATCCACTTAAGCTTTCTGATATAGCCTTTTAAGTAGCTAGGGATTATCTTTTGTTATGAAATGCTTGGACTAATCTAAAAATCAAAAGTGAAATTTCTCTAATGTGCATCATATCACAGCTGTTATGAAAATCTTCAATTGAGTCTCTCAGATATAACAATAGCATGCCTGCTTCTCTATCTAAATCAGTTTTTACCATGAACTACTCTTGTGCATTTTATAATAAAGTGTCATTAATTACTTTCAAATAATATAAAATATACAATTTTCAGGTTATAGATCAACAATCTAATCAAATTCTCTTTAAAACTACTGACTCAATTTATCATTCATTTATCTGTAGACCTTCTCTGGCATGTAAGAAGTGTTGAATAAAAGCGAATAATTCGAGAAACTTTCAATCTCAAAAAGTTTCAATTGATCTTAACTCATTTATTACAGATCAATTTACAAGCCTTTTGAAGTTAATAAATTTGCGATTCTATGCTTTTTCTAAATGACTTTTTAATTTAAAACAGTCTCTTGTTTGATGTCAGGTTAAAGCAAGTATTCTATATAACTAATCAATACATTAAAATGTCCAATTAAAATTGATAAAATTTAAATTAACTTACTTTTGAGGGAGATTACTATCTACTACACTTTCAAATTATATATCCGAATTTGCACAAAGAATTTTAACAACTTAGATTATTTATTATTTTCTGTAATTTTCCAACGTCTCGAAATTTTAGCTGAAATTAATTTGCTTTTTCTTTAAGTGCTCTTATATTTCTCGTGACTAATCTTTGAATAGATTTTTCTACAGTTTGCATACCTCTATAATTAAAAAAACGATAAAAATAATTTGCTAATATTTGTAAATAAATCAGAATCAGGCAAAATAGACTTACACTGTTCAATGAACGAATCTTTAAGATAAAAGTTTATATGATGCCCGTTTTTTATAGGTATTCTTTCTTTAATAAAAGGGTCTATAGTGTCTTCAAAGAAGAAGTTTTCCACTTCCATAGCTTAAATTACATCGTTATCTGGTATATTAAATACTATTTTATAAGATTATTGGATAAATTTAATAAGTATTTTATTATAAATATAAACGGTATCTAAACTATCAAATCTTATCCAACCTCTTTGGAAGTAGGTAGTCCAAAGTAGCTTCGAGGATCTGACTCATCTTTTTTAGGTTACTTTGCTAAAGTTTCATATATAATGTGCGGACTCATACTGAAATAATCCCCTTTCTTCTCTTGAATACCATATGTCTTGTCTACATGGATGTATTACATTAATAATTGTGTTTTTTTCTTCAAAACATTTTGCATATCAATCATAAGGGAGAGTTGTTTTAATTGAGAAAATTATAAATTATAGCAATAATAGTCTATCTTTTATGCTGCAGCAATCTTTGACTTCTTATATTCGTATTTTACAGGTAAACCAATATCAAGAGAGTGCTCTAAATAGCTCCTTAAAATTCTTCGTACACTGGATGTATTTAAGTTTTTTACAGCCATTGATAAATTGTATTATTAGTATTAATTTATTTGTCTCTTTTATCATTTAAAATTGTAGATTATTTAAATTAATAGATTTTTATTCGCATTGAAGAAAAAATACCTAAAATTTAACTGGAAATTGCAAAAAAAAATGAAAAGATAAATTACTACTTAAATATGTTATTAATTTGAAGTAGAGAGAATATTTAAATAAACCAATCTATAACAAAATTAAGACTATATAAACACAAATGCAAAATAGTTAGCTGCCAATATTTTATCTACATAATAATTTAAGTTAGAGAATGTTCTCATCTTCTCTTATTTATATATAATCTCCTAGATTACTTTAGGTTCTCCTTATATATTTATCGTTATTATTCCAAACTCATCTGATAATTTCACTGCTCACACATGACTACATCTCTGCGTACACTACTGTTTTAATTTTGATCTTAAATTGCTTAATTGTTAATTTGAGTTCTTTCTTTGGTGGAAATTAAGCTTGCGGGGTAGGACATAGTCTGAAAAGAAAGTGCATCTTATAAGTTGTTGGAATCTAGGGAGAGAGAATCTAGCTTTTCTTATATTCAACTTTGACTGTTCTCTTATTCGTTCATGTTTATAAGATAAATTAAATGATGTAGTAAATTGAAGTTTAATATACTAAAAATTGAATTTTGTAAAATGTTGTTTGATCTGAGGTGTTTATGTTCTTTCACTTTATCAGTTAGGATATTAAGATTTTCAGTGAATTCATGACTCTTACTTGAAAAAAAAATTCTGAAGATTGAACGACAACAACATAAATATTTTATCCAAAATTAATGATGAGAGTCAAAAATATGCTCAATATTGGAATTAAGCTTTTCAGAGAATTCAAGACTCTTACGTTTAGCAGCATCTAACACATTCTTTGGTATACCAGCCATTCTAGCCACGTTTATACCAAAACTAGTAGGGCATTCACCCTTCTCAAATCTATAAAGGAACATGACTTCGTCTTTATCTTCATTTGCTCTGCAAGCCATGTGATAGCTCTTCACACCTCTAGCACCTCTGAATTCATCGAGTAGCATGTGATAGTGAGTAGCAAACAGCGATCTGCATCTAATGTTGTTTACAAGATACTTCAAGACAGCATGAGCTATCGAGTAACCATCAAAGGTAGAGGTACCACGACCCAGCTCATCCACAATAGCTAGAGATTTGAAAGTGGCAAACTAAATGATGTTCTTGGTCTCTTCCATTTCGACGTAGAAAGTTGACTTGCCTTCTAAGATGCGATCACTAGCACCGATACGAGTGAAGATACGATCTACTGGATTAAGCTTTATTGATTGAGCTGGGACATAGCACCCTATTTAAGCTAATATTACTGCAATGCAAGTTTGTCTGAGGAGAGTTGATTTACCACCCATGTTTGGCCCAGTAACTAGCAGCAAAGTTTGGTCTTGATTAGGAGCAAGCAGGGTATTGTTTGGAACAAAAGATTTTGTCTGATTCAAAGTCACACAAGGATGTCTCAATTGCTTGATATCCAACAAACTTGAATTGGCATACAATTATGAATAAAATGCCTTTCATCCGTTTCTTGCTTAATGAGTTATAATTTATACTCACCTTGATAGCCAACGAATTGCGGTCTGCACATATCTCCAACACTTTACCCACTCACGATACTCAAACTGCAGAGGCAATCCAACTCAGTGATCACATTCATTGTTCTATTCCAAAGATCCTTATGTTCATGAAATTTCTGGAAAAGAGCACACAAGAATGGGGTTAAATCATCCTTGAGTTTTTCCTCCACAACTTCTAGCTCCTCAACGTATTGTTTGATATTTATAAGTAAAACTGAAAATTATCTACTATCTTAAATTGAAACTTCTTACAAGTATTGCTTGATCTCTTTGGTATGGAATCTTTGATAACCGTTTCTTTGTGAAGTGAATTCAAAATCCGCAGGCTTCTTCTTTCCATCGATTAACTCAGCTGGTAGTTCGAGTTCATATCTGTACTTGGCATGTGACCAATTGATTCTGCGGTCTTTGAATTGCGATCTGATTTATTACAGATAGCTCTCTAGTTTCTATTTCACTTTGTCAACTGCTTATCTTAAATTACTATTACATGTTTTTTTTTATTAGAAAAACAGTTAAATTAGGATAAACTGCCTTATAAATTAAACCCTTATATTTTTAATATTATGCATTAAATATAAACAGCTTCGTTAGCCCTATCAAATTCCTCATCTAAGCCCATCTATGGTTCAGGTATTTCATCATCAGGACCGCCTCCTTGAGTTTTCTTCCAGACTATCATGCCTTCAAATTCCTTAACAATATCCTTGATGCCAGTTGGAAAAAGTCCATATTATTCTGTGTCAGGTGTTATTTAAAAATATCTGTTATAAATATAATTGCGGGTATGATGATGTAATTATTAAATAGGAGTTAGAAGTTATCTGAGTCTTTGGGACTTGAATTCATTTTTCTTATTCATTAATGACTCACATAATTCCTCCATAACTCTGAAATGTTTCAAAAGTATGCGGAATTAATAAATAATTTTGTAATATTTTATCAATGAAAATGATTTTGAATTTAATTAATGTTGAATTCCTTGAGTTTAATGAGTGATACATTCTCGAAGTAGATAGCCTTTACTCTGTTTTTGATTGAGTAAGTGTATATTTTAGCAAGTAGTTTCTCTATATCTGGTAGTTTTGATATTCATGAATAGTAATTTAAATCAAAAATTTTAATAGCTTTTACTTAACATTATATGATAATTTATTATTTTTATGATTAAATTAGATCCAACAATAAATTGGTTTTAAAAATTATATCTATTCATATTAAGACCCTATTATTAAATTTATTTCAAAATTTAGAATAAAATAAATGATATTAATTATTATATTATGTTTATTGATTATATGTATATTAATATTAATAAATTATATATATCTATTATTCAATATTCTTTTTAGATTATTCTATAATTTAATTTAGATAACTTGGATCTAAAGACATCAGTTTCATATTGATGTTAGATCAAATCCTCAATAGCATCCAATCTCTCCTCAATTCTCTAAATGTTCATGAGTTTAAATATAGTTATCAACCTTATTTTATTGTAACAATAAGCTTAGCATATATTTTCTAATAGAATGAATATTCTTTAAACATTTATATTAATAAATTGAGTGGACTGAGTACCCATCTCTTGAGTTGTCTCCTTCCGAAGGGACTCTTGCAGTGATCTATATAGTGCAGGAGGGAGCCTTCAAATTTACCAGATGCAGATTCAACCACTTCTAAGTGCTACAGAGCTTGAGAATCTAACACCATATACTCGAGTTGAGATTGAGTCTCTGGGGTGTATAAATGGAACTTACAAGTTTTAAATATATCTCAAAAAAATAGTTGGACAAACAATGGTCAAAGTAATAATTATGATTGGGATATGTAAAATGAACAATCTACCTTACTGATGTGCTTATAATGATTTTAAAATTATAGATTAATAGAACTCACCAGTTGAAATTGTTTACTATGCAATGAGTGCTTCCTCCAAAAAGGCAATAGCCATACCCAGACTTTACAAAGCTAGTTCTGCATCTTATTCCTTGAACTTTTGCAGTAGCTCTGGCCAGTTCTTGGAGGGTCCGATGTATGTCTCTAAAGCATTGCAAGTTTTTATGACACCCCAGCAGTTCTTAGGTACCATGGGGGTGAATACTGGGACTACTGGAGAGTTCTTTAACATTTTTAACATGTCAGAGTTAATGATCCAAATTTTATATTTATTGGTGTTCATAAATAAAGAAATGAAAACCACTGAGTACATTTAATCACTACATTTTGCCTCTTTTTTATTGTTGTTATTTAAAATGAATTAAAGATCTCTCTTTCGTGGATAACTTCAATAGGTCTAATCTAGCATAGTAGAGTTCTGAAGTTTGAAAGAGCCTCATCATCTGTGAATTAGCCAACGTAGATTTTAAGTGTTTGTACATCAAAAAATGTCACACCCAATTCACTGCCGTATCTCTTCACACTTAGTACGAATTTAGGTTCATACCCAGCTACTGATTGGTTGTTATCAATTAATATTTTAATACTTTGCCTTTCAAACTATTTGACAATGAGATAAATGTCATACATCCAAATGGTTATTAAATGATAATATTTATCCTTAAAGGTGCCCTTAGTAACCATACTGAAAATTTCTCTCTTGACGCATTTATCCTTAGGCTCCATTTTCTTCTTTGCCAATCTCTCTTCTTTTAATCTTCTCTCCATCATTTAAGGTGTCTCAGTTTGCTCTATGACTGCCACCTTATATCCATGATTTACCATTATCACAAGGTATTTAACTATTTATTATATATAAAAATTAAATAAAATTTTCAAGAATGATTTACTTCTATTCAAGAAAGAAACTATAACTATATTATTACTTATAGATATTTGTCTAAAACCTTTTCAGGGAAACCAATATGCAACTTTTTAGCACCTCCCATCCAATTTAGATCCAGTAGTTTTTGACAGATAATTGCATCATTGTAGAAGATCTCATAGAATTTACCCAATAATACACTATCAATATACACTCATATACGTTCTTTCATTCTTTTCTTATGAATTTTATATAATTTATATAACCCAGTTTGAAGAAGAGTATCTTATCGTAGTTGTGAACCTTGATCTCCCAGTATTAGTACATAGCTGGTGTGAAGCCATTCCACTTATCTCCTGGAATGTACAATGTAGTAGGATCGTATTCTGGATCCTCTGGTTTGCGCTTTTCCATGTCCATTATGTACTCTTCTTTGATGAAGTCTGGCCTTGCTTCTAAGTTTTATGTAAATAAATCATGAGGGTTTTTACAATAAATTTAAAAATATAAATTGTCTATAATTTTAGCTTCTAAGATGTCATCATGAGTTTGGAAACCACCACCGATAACTTGATCTTCCTAGTCGATATAGGAGGGCTCATCATTCAATGTTCTGGAAGAGTTTGAAATGTCACTTTATCTCATAACTTTCTTGTCTGTTGCAGTTTTTTATTATAGTAATGATTTATCAAATGACATATATTAATAAATATATATACATATTTAGCAGAAGCTGCAGTGGAATTCTGGCCAGTAGCACTAGATGTTAATTATTTCTTTGGAGGAGCTGGTGTAGAATTCAATTTTTTGTTTTCCAGTATTTTTTGCACAGGTTTACGCTTGCCGTTGCCTCCAGGTGCTGATTTTCTCTTGTTTCCCTTTGCTTCATGAGAGACTTCTGATTCTGATTCATCTAAGTCATTGTTAAAATGCGATATACATTTCGTAATGGCATTTATGGGATATACTGTAGAATCATATAGTAGGAAAATATTTAATCTTAGTCTAGATCATCAATGTCAATATCATCGCTGTCATTTAGCTTTGAGGCCACTTCATATTCCTCATCTGATTCATCCTTGTATGTCCTTCTCTAAGTCTATTTCCTTCTCAAAGGTGTTTCTTCCTCATCTATAAATAAGTTTAAGGGGGGGGGGTACAGTAAATTAACGCCATACCTTAATTTAATATGCCAAAGATTTGTACCAAGTTCTACTTTATAAAAAATAGCCCATTCTTAAATATGTTAGTGAGATAAAGATAGACCTACCGTTCTCCAAATTACTGAGTTTGGGTTAGTTGACTTTTTCACCAAAGCGAGGAGGGTGTGCAATTTTATTTTAAGTCTCAGTATTTGAACTAGTCTTTGAATTTGAGTTACCTCCCTTCTTTTCTTCCTTCTTGCATGGAGTTATCTCGCTGATTGTTCTAGATTTCTTCTAATTGAATTCATATACTTTCTTTATGTTAAAATTTTAAAAAAATGATGTGCGTAGTTTTGGCTAAGGGATATCTTTTGGGGGTGTAATAAGCATTGTATTTTTTATTAAAATTTAAATTCACGAGGCTATCCCATTGCTCCTTTGGCATTAGAATCTTCAAGATCATTAGTACTTGGAGTCGTTCCCACAGCTGAGGGTCTCTTAGAGAAAAATGATGTCAAAGCTTTTTGCATTTTTTGTTTAAAATTAAATATTACTATAAATTTGGCGGTTCTAGATTTGTAGAAGAGATTAATTCAGAAATTCTAATTCAAATTTGTGCATACTTTATTGAAATTAGATTATAAATGATTACTTGAAATCAAATGAAAATAAAGTATTATATATTGCTACATAGGCTATTGTTAATTATACAAATTATTTTCGCAGTCTCATAAATGTTTTTCTGCTGCTTTCTTGACCTTGACTACTCCATCTCTTATCTATTAAAAATATTTAAAACGATATCTTCAATCCTTACCTTATTAGTAAAATTGTAGCTTTCTTCTGTCATAACAGAGTATAAATCATAAAAGCCCTCTCCTAGCCCTTTTAAAACTCCCTTTTCATTCTAATAAGCCTAATAGGGTTTCTTTATGACCCCGTATAGAGCTCCACTTATATTGAAAACACTGCGAATTGGTCCAATTGCCTTTACGAAGTTAATTTTTTAGTTCTAAATTAGATCTTCCTTATAAAATTTGAGCATGTGCCTTAGAGCTTCTTCTCGTTTAAGCTTCTGTTACAATTCATAAGGCTTGATTAGCAGCTTCAGATCGTTAATGTTAAAGAAATTAAGCAATTCTATGATATTTCCATTTCTCAAATCATACAGGTTCAAATTGTGGGAAGTATAACAAAATGTGGCAGAAAAAGTCTGAATTTTAAGTTGATCTATATAAACAGGCTTATGTCTCTGTGAAGAGGTCCCTGAAATTGCTGACTAATTATTATTTTAACTGTTTTAGTAACTGTAAGTATGCTATCCATAAGTAGTTGAAGAAGAACTGGTGTCTTTACTTTAAGGAGTAAAATCCAAATCAAAGTACTTCTAAATAAACAAAACTGTCCCTTAGTTCAGCAAAAGCTTGAAGGGTTAGAACTTCGCCTTGATGCCAATTAAATCGCTCTCTTCTCCAATATTGTATTTCATCATTAGCTCTAGTTAATTTTCATACTTGAATTGATTTTAAAGCTATAACAAATCCCTTATCACCTTGCCTTTCTTACTAATATTTTCTCTAACAATTACCTTGTTCACAGAAAATACATAATGAGTAAAATCTGTTCTATAGTTCACTAGATCCTTATAGTCTTTAAGTACATTATGTGTAAATTGAGTTCCAACAATTTGAAAGTTAAGATAGAAACTTCTATTAGTAATTCTCTTTCTTTTCTTTGGTTTTTAACTTTACTTTTAATTTTCTGCTTTGGACATTCTCAAACTAACACTCAATTAACTTTCTCTAATATTCTATGAATTATTCAATGTATTTGTGGTTTAAGATTGCTAGATTTTAGCTTATACCTTGGTTTTATGGTCAAGATAATCATTCTATATATTAATTATTGAATTACAGATTTACGTTTGCATCTTATTTTCATCTCTTTAAGCCATATATGAAGTTGAAAGTAAGCTCTAACCAAGTATACTATTGTAGTTGTTATCTGTTGCATTTGTTAAAAATTCTGGATACGAATCTAACATTTCAAAGTCAAAATCTTGGCCTTGATATAGTTTCACATCTACATGCTTCAATTCGATGCTAATTTTCATCTGAGAGAAAAGTTCCTTTAGTCTTTTTGGCAGTTCATGACATTTCTTGTAAGAGAAAGGATTTAGCTCTTTTTCAGTAAGCTCCTAGAATCTATCTTGCCTATTGATATATTGATCGATTTAGATTCCTTAAATTCCGATGTCATTTTTGTCTGAACGGACACCAGAGTTTATTTGGAAATACCCTTGATCATCTACGTTGTTAGGTTAGTAATAAAAGGCAGATTCGTTTGGATCATCTGGATCTACTGGCTTTAGATTTTCTTGAAAACATGAATTGGACAGGACCTTAAAGAATCTACAAAGTAATTATAAATAATGGACCTAACTCTTGTTGTTAGATCCATCACTCATACTAAAAATTAACCCCTCGTCATCCTGCTTGCCTTCAACTGCAAGATCAAGAAATTCATTTAGAATTTTCCTTAAACTTTCTTCGTCCTCTTGAAATATAGATTTAGCTAGCACTTATTTTCTGGTCAGTTTATTTTTATTAGAAGATTTACTTTGCTTTCCTCCAGCCATCTCTTATACCTTTTATAGTTTCATTTACATTTCTGAAAATTATAAGCCCATACTTTTAATTAGATACTTCATAGTTTGATAGGAATCTTAAGCCATATAGGCAATTAATTTATGGGCAAAAACCTTTAACTTTTACTATTTCTCTTAGATTTAATTGATTACTTATTACTCAAACTTTTATGGACTAATTTCCTTATCAAAATTAATGTTTTGCTCGATCTAATTTAGTTCAGTAGTATTATTCTGATCAAATTAGAGATTATTACTCTATGTGCTTTCCTATCTTAGAAGCTGTTGAAACTCTTAAGTATACTATTTCTAGTGGGGTTGGTCGTTGTATTAGAAAATTTCTTTGTTATTTATAGAATTTGATTCTTGATGTTGTAATTCTATTAATTCGTTAATTAGGGTTCCTTTAGCTTCTTAAACTGGACTTTAGAATTATTTCTAGTAAATTTTCTTAATGTTGCTTAATTAACTTTAAAAATTAGGATTTTTATTGACAAGAGTAGTCATCCCATAAGATGTTTCGTAAAGTTCTTCCTAAAGTGAGATCAGTTATTTTTCCTAAAGCTCTTATTGAATATCTGCGAGATAGTCTTTTTAGTCTTGGGACAGATTGGTTGTTTCTTAATTTTGTTGAGACAGCATGATTGTAATGTTCTTTTTCTTGTTATACTTTAATTTTACTAGATCTAGAGACATTATTTATAGAAACCCTAGATAGTCTAGTAGTGAAATGTCTCCTTGGCTATTTATCTCTTTACTAAAGTCAAGCAATAATAAGGGGTTCATTAAAAGTTAAACATAAAATACATAGAATTTCATGCTAGGTGCAATAGTATTTTACTTAACTATACTCAAGCCAATGTTACTTATTTCTAACTGGTTTGATAGTCTTTCTTTACTCTTTTCATAAGATATTTCAATGCTTTGAATTTGTAAAACAGCTCTAATCATAGTTCTCAAATTTTTGTTCATATTTTCTTCCAGCTTTTTAAAATCATAGCTCAAAACATCATCGTTAAACACCTTTTCATAATTACCAAACTTTAATAGTGGATCATAATCGATTGTGATCTACTATAGCTTTACAATTGCTTTTACTTGATCTTGCTATAAGTTTTCAAGTTTTATGTCGCTTTTATCTGTCTATTTTTGGAGTAAAGTCTTAGGTATATTTTCTTCTTGCTATTTTTTATTCAAATTTACTTCAATTACTGGCTTCTACCTCAACTTTTCAAAGCATTTTTAAACATCATCCGTTATGAGGAGCATCTTCATAATCAAATCTGAATTAAGTGTAAGTCTAGCAATTAATCCAGTAAAAGTTGCATTTAAATTCGCTATCATTGGGTTTCTCTTGATAAAATTTACTTCCTCACATACCTGTAGAATCATATTTATATGCCCTCTTTCTAATGCTTTGCCAAAAAGAGTGGCAATTAACTCTGTAGATACTATATCCTTGAATTACTTTTCTATTTTGAATATGATTTCAGCCTCTAAAGATATAGCTTTGATACCAGCTAAACCTTGTTACTTATACAGAAGTACAAAAGGAGCAGATTATTCTAACTCTTCAATAAATGTTGAATTTTCTGGGGCATAAAATCTATCTAAATTTTATCTATCTAGGCTAGTTTCAGTTCTTATGTCCCTTGTAAGGACTGATGGATGATATTAATTCATATTAATAAAACATGAAACTTAATTATTTATTAGTTTAAGATACGTTGGCAGAGTTTGTAAGAAATCAAGTACCAATATATCTTGAACTCCAAAGTTAATTTGAAACTTTTCTTACTTTTAATCATTATTAATATCCACTTTAAATTCACAATCTTGAGCCCTTATTTTGAACAGTTTTTTGCAGTTATTTTTACTAATCTTCTTGCCTTCAATTTGCCTTTCTCTTGAGTTCACACATATCTAAGCATTTTCTATTTGAACAACTAAGTTTAGTCTTAGCTATTGTCCTTAAATTTTATTTGGGCGTATGTCAGGTACTATTCATTATTTTTTATTAACATTATATTTAATTTATTTTTCTAAAGTAAAAAATAGCAATCTTGTTTTTATTTTTTAATATATTAAACCCAGTCCATTATCTCAGAAAAAAAATGGGCCATATATAATGAATAAATTCAATTTTTGTAAGCACGCAAATTGATTCATATATTAAAAAATATACATTATAAATAAAAATTACTTACTTTAACCACAATTTTATTTAAGTTAACTGGTAATTTATTGAATAAAATAGAATGAGGTTATAAAAAAATAACATAACTATAATCTCTTGTCAATGAAATAATTATTTTGTCATCAAAATACATTAATTAATATTAATATTTTCAAAATTAATAAAAATCTTTAGATTTATCAAATATTGAAAAATAATTTATTTATAAATGCATAATGTTTGACTAGATAGCCTTTTATTTTACTTAAAGTATTCTACTTTTGCAAGAGTTTCATAAGACTTTTCGAAACTCCAACATTTCGCAAGATCGGAAGAAATGAAAAAGTATTTCAATATTTCTTCGAGTTTAACTATCATTGGGATAACATAGGTTGAAAGGTCTGAATTCAAATAAATTAAAATCTTCTAAATTAAAATATTATTTGAGGTCTTCAGAATAGAATACTGATTAAGACTGTTAAATCTGAATTCTAAGAGTGGTTTAAGTTTTCTATTGAAGAGCTGAAATAGTATTAAAGAGATTTTGATAATGATTAATTGAATAATTTCATTTAAGATATATGATTAAAATATTAAGATTGTCATTACTCTATTGTTGTGTTTAAGAATCAGTTTTCTGCTCATCTTCTTCATCAGATATAATCTCAATTTCATCGTTTTCAAAATATGAAAAAGTTTATTGCGCACCCTGTGAGTTTTAATTAGCTACCTCTGATTTTTAAACACCAAAACCCTCATCTTCTTTTACTATTTTCCCAAAGTTAATATCAAGATTGACTTTTGTGACCTAATTTAGCAAAGTTTTTTAATTTCCATATATATTTAGTAAATTGACTTAGAGTAAATTTAGCTTCAAATGATTGGTTTTGGCTTTCATTTGAATATTGCACATTTAAAGTCTTAAAAGCACCCCAGGTTATTTAATATCGCAGTAGCACTTCCTTTAAAAGGATATTAAATCTTGAATTGGAGAATGCTGTATCAATAGTCCTATTATTTGGTTAAGCTTTTTCTGTAATTTTAAATTTCTAAATAAGTCTAGTTGAATATCATCGAGGAGTATACAAAGCGAGTCAAGTTTGAGTTTCTTATCACTTTATGTTTGAACCTTTTTTACTGAGTCTCCTCCCACATCTTGCATAAGTTAGCTAATAAAAATTAACTCAGGGAATCCGAAATTTATGGATAGTGATCCAATTTTTAAGTCTCCTATCATTTTGAAAGAATCTATATTTTCTTGACTAATTCTTAACTTCATATCTGAAACTAAATCATCCTCAACACCTCTTAGCTTTTTAAAGCTAATCACAGATTCATGACAGAAATGTTGTTAAGATTTTAAATTGAATATGTTTCCAAAAATAATAGGCTGCTGCTAAAAGTTTTGGTAACTCTAATCCTTATTTAGGGCTTAAGGTGATTAATGTTATGAGGATTTATGTATTTGGCTTTAGCCTCCATTATTTGAATGTCTCTTATGAAGAGATTTCTCGAGCGACCTTTAATATTAACTACTTTAATTGACTACAGATTGGTCTAACATGTAAAACTCTTATGCTGATTTGAACATTCCACTTTAAATAAATAAAACAAGTAAATTTCTTAACACTGCTTGAATAGAATGATTCATATTGCGCAGAAGACTAATCCAATGATATATTTTTGCTTTCTTATGATACTTGATCCTATTATGTTTTCTTGATTTGTGACTAAGGCCTTTATTTTTCACATAAATCGTATCTATTAAGCTAAAGGTTTTTTAACTACGTAAAAATATCAATCCTCTTCATATATTTACTTGTTTTATACATTTGATCTTTACTGCTTCTTTTAACCTGCTAGATATTAACCTCCACTTTTAACTCTCTACCTTCTAGATTATAATGAGAATAGCCTACTCTTTAGTCTTCTCTTAGTAATTAATGACTGTCTTCCTAGACAGTATTAAATATTGCAGTCTGTTACTTAACCTAACTTTGTTAATTTACAGATTAATTTAGAGGGTTTAGCTAAGGATGCTATATGCTGTCATAAATTTTGTCGTATTAAGTATGGCAAGCACTGTCGTTTAAGTTGAAAATTACAGAAGCTTTGTTTAACTGGAAAAATGCCACTATAGATAAGGGTTACTTAAAATACAATAATGCTTTAAATATAAATATTTAAGAAATATTTTTAATAAACTTTCTTGCTGACTCTTAAACGACAGATTGATTTAAAATCTAAGTTTTAGTCAAGTCATCCTATTGCATTACACTTTTCTACAAATCATCCTTAAGTTTTTCAAATTCGCTTTTCTTTTGAGTAAATTTTATGTACTTAATTAGCATGTTATTGCTCTTCTCTTTCTTTTTTAAATCTTTTTTCTATTATTTTTCATCACTTTTTGGAGATTTTTAGTGCTTTTCCTCTTCCTCAATTAACTTCTTCAATTTTTCGAGTTCTTTTTAGCTGACTTTGTCATGCATCATTTTTTGACTCATCATTTCAAGGGTTCTCACATCGATGTCCTTTTTTGAATACTGTATGAAAACAATAAGATAATTAAAATAACAAATATACAAGAAACTGTTTTTTTATTATTCAGAAAATGAATTCCATTTGGTAAATAAGAGTTCTCAAAGATATTGATATTGAAATAAATACAAATCTCTATTCTCATATTTTACTTTTTATTGAAATTTTATATAATCACACTTATAATTTTTTGTTTTATTTTCACTATTCTGGGTAATTAAACTAAATTATATCAATCTATGATATATTAATGCAGAAAAATTAATCATAATAAGATTTGTTTAGTAAATTACTATTATTGATAATATATTATTATTTAATTGTGTAATTTATGTATTTTCCCAAATAAATTCTTAATTTTACAATAATTCTTCAAGCAATAGTCTTTATTGGGTAAAGGCACTTTTCCCTATCTCTGATCAACATACAAATCTAACTCCTTGCCGAACTAGATCATTGCCTTTAGCTGGTCATATGAGCTAATACTCTCTATATTAGGAATGTGAACTTTAAGCTGTAGTTTATTTGCCTTCAAGTCACATGGAAAACTCATGCTTAAGCTAATAGCTGCTAGACTCCCCGTGGTTGCTATACAACTACTGTTCATACCTTGAAACTTCTAATCTTTGAAGAGTATTTGTTAATGTACGCTTGGCTTGATCACTAAGAAAGTGCTTGGATGATTGATTTAAGGGTATTCACTAGGATGCTTTAGTTTCACTGATTACTGTTGTTGTAGAGTTGCGTTAGCTTTTTATTTTTCTTGCTCATGACTCATTTGGTAGGTGGGCAGCAGGTGCATTGAAAGCTCCCCAATGTCTAAAGTTTTACCATCTAAAATGACCTACCAATCTGATACTGGTCTGGTGTCACTGTCCAAGACTGAGGAACGCTTATACTCGATATTTGTCAATCTCAGCATAAAAGTTGGAATCTCAGAAGGATCATCTATGTGAAAATTTAATAAAATTTATTAGTATATTACCCATGTTGAATTCTCTGGTCATAACTTTCACAGAGATAGTTGTAATTTTAGCTTCTAAGTTAGAAAGGATCTTGTTGAATAGATTATTCAGGATCTAAAAGTTAAGAGATGGTAAGTATTATTTAATCAACAGAATTGGTCAAATAAAAATAAAAAGCACTTAAATTAATTGGTTGATAACTTACATTATACTCTTCAGACTTTTAAGTGACGTCCTCTGCTTATTTTTAATTCTAATCATTATTCTTCTCTGCATCTGAATCAAAGCTCAAGTTTCTCTTGATATTTTTCTCATTGACAATTAGGTAGGGCATGATTATTACTTCAACCTAAAGGCAATTTTATTAGGATTATTTCGTGTTTTATTTAGAGGCTTAAGAGGCAGTAGAAAAGTGAATACTTCGCATATTTACTTACATTAGAAATCTCGATACTAATTTTAGATGTAATAAAGTTCAAAGAAGGATTGTTTATTTAAACTGAGCCTATGCCAACATGCATCACTTTAAAAGGGCTATCTTTCATATTTTCATTAATCATCTATAGATATTAATTTAGTCATTTATCTGTAAATAAATTTCTCATAATAATGCGAAAGTTTTTATGAAAGTTTAGTATGCTCATTATTAAAGAATAAATCATTAGAATTTATAAATATTTAACAATGTCTTACCTATGTGTTTAGTTCTAAGTCTCTGAAAGTAATTTTCTTCTAGGTCAAGTCATATTTATTGAAATCTATCTTATTCTTTAGGAATTTGCCCAAAGACCTCTTTAGTACATAGGTTATAAAGCTTTTTATTGGCCAGAAACCTAACAGATTACTCATTTTAATTTTAGGTAATTTATTTATTATTTCTAAGTTTATATGCCATATATTATTTATATTATTAATGCCCATTGAGTTATTTGGGATTCTTGAATTTTTTAATCACTTATGATAACAGGGGGGGGGGTCTAAGTCGGTGGCAGAAATTTTTCGAAAACCTAAGTCGGTGGCATAATAAAAAATTTTTATTTTTCCAATTGGGAATCATTAAGTACCTCAATATATATGAAAATTTTATCACAGAAAGTTAATCAATCTCCATCACAACAACTAATGCATTTGACGGACACAGTTAAACATATAAAATAAATTAGAATTCATAAATAATTTCAATCCCTTTATCTAATAATTTTATAATATAATATAACTATATAAATATCAATGACATATTATCACATTGACAATTAGTGTATAACATACTTCGATTATAATTTTTTCAAAATATCATTATATTTCAATGTGATAATATGTCATTGATATTTATATAGTTATATTATATTATAAAATTATTAGATAAAGGGATTGAAATTATTTATGAATTCTAATTTATTTTATATGTTTAACTGTGTCCGTCAAATGCCTTAGTTGTTATGATGGAGATTGATTAACTTTCTGTGATAAAATTTTCATATATATTGAGGTACTTATTGATTCCCAATTGGAAAAAGAAAAAATTTTTATTATGCCACCGACTTAGGATTTTGGTGAATTTTGAAAAATTAATGTTGCCACCGACTTAGGTTTTCGAAAAATTTCTGCCACCGACTTAGACCCCCCCCCCTGATAACAGTACACATAAGAATTAAATATTTCACAAAAAATAGGGTTTAAATTGCAATACTAAAGTTAGCTTAATTTATTTCACAAAATAGAATTTTGATAGTGCTTCTCATTGGTTTTGAGTTAGTACTTTGTACAGAGCACTTTGAGTTACGCATCTAATTTCTGGTGGCTGAGTATCTTATCTTAATTCCTCATCTTCATCCATTGAGTCGTTTGGCAAACTGCTAATCACATGAGTGATTGACTTATTGCCGAAGCTTTAATCGTGTTTATGAAAAATGTTCTCTACTATAAGTGTATCGTCACAATCCTCAGCATCTTCAAAATTGAACTCATGAGTTACTTAACGATCATGGTGACTATCTTCATGAGAATTTTCTATTTCAAAATTGCTCATAGAGGGATGAGATTGCAAAATGTCTTCGTTTTCCTCTTCTTCTGGAATGGCTGCCCCTCCGATAGATCTAGAACTCAAAAGATTTGCCACAGATGATTGCTGAGTATCTTGATATTGTGTAAAATTCAAAGTGTTTGAAGAGCTTTGCTTTCTGTTGACAACGTTTTGCTATGGGGCTTTTGATTAATTGGTCTTTGCAAAAGTGCTTCTTAATGCTGTTTATTGAGGGTGATTTAATTAAGTCTGGCTTGACTTAGTAGAATCATCCTTATATTATGATATGTTTTAACTTTAAGCAAATGACATCGAAACTGAGTTCCTTTAAGATTTAATACAGCCTCTTGCATTCAAGTTAGTTTGGCTTGTGTAAGATTACTTCTTACCAAGACTCTGTCTAGAGAGTACGTTTTGTTAAATTAATGGCTTTTAATCTTAAATCTAAGCTTTATTGTTTGTCAAAAACATATCCAATCTGAGTCTCTCATTAGACTAATCATCTCTAAATTATGGGTTCTTTCTCATGCCACTATTCTACCTCTTTTAAGTAGACTTATTCTTTTCATAAACTTAAATGGGCCCATTTCTCTATGGTGACTTGTTGTTTTTTGTAGAGAGATCAAATGATTACTATTCATCAATAGTACTTGAAATATTTTAGACTTAGCTGAGCTTATTGTTCTTTGACACTCTCTTTATTCCTGGAGCAACTGATTTAGCTCTACACATAGATGAAAGAGTCGGCTTTAAGTAATCACACTGCTTAAATTCACTTGTTCTTCTTGAGTTAAAACTCATGATAGCTGAAACATTTTGGCTTGCTAGAGAAGAAGTAGTGGCATTAGGGACTTGATGTGTTACTCTTAAACTTTCATTTTCGTAATTCTTGAACTCAGAGGTGCTATTATATGGGTTGGTGGATGCATGATAGATCTTTGAGGTGGACTTCTGTTTTTCATTTTCAACCACTTTTTATTGATTTAATGTGAAGATGTTTGTAGTTGATTTTGAGTTATGATGTGAGGCTTGAATAGTGGAAACTTGCTCATTATAAAATAATCTCTTTAAAGCTAAAATTATTGCAAATTTTTATAGTCTTCTTTTCCTTAACTTTCTAATTCATCATGTTTACAAAAGTGATGTTTCATTGTATATAGTTGCTTGGATTTTAAGAAGCTTGAGAAAAGGATTGTATGACTTATTATGAATTGACATTTTTTGTAGTTTGCACATTATTTAGTTTGTTTGGACTGAGTTTAAAATTCTCTTATTTGTTTTCATAAATTTCTTCAAGAGTAGTGTTTCTTAAGGCAGATGACTTTTTCCTTTCAAAAGCACTTTTTTACACTAAATTACTTGATCTTAGATCCACCTTAGATTAGGACTCACTTTGGTCGGTACTCAGATACTTTTCGTAATTTGATTGAGGTATCTTATTGCTAATTTATAGTTATTACTAAACAAGTTATGTATCGAACACACATTTTCTAGTCAGGGAGCTTTCCTCTGAGTTTAATTGGTGTTATTGTTGCATTAAAAATGAATAAGTGAGATTAAATTAATAAATTAATAAAGATAAAAAAATATTAGTGGTTAAATTTTAATAAATTTTTTAATCTATTATATCATAAAAATAACAAATATATTTAATAATCCAAGAATATATTTAATAATTTCTTGAAAAATTAAATTGACAAAAACTATTCTGGATGGTAATTTTGATTTACTTTTTTTATGATTTTTTTGTTGTTGTATTTTTTTGAATTTATGATATCATAATTTGGGGTGGCTATGATTTCTATAATTTTAATTAATTTTACCAAAATACTTTATGTTTATGATGCTGTTTTTAAAAAACTTTAATAGAACTTTGTGGCTGATTAACTTTGCTTTAATTTTTGGTAGTTTGAGGTTTTTAATCAAATTTCTTGCTATTTTTAGATGTGAAATCCATCGATCTCTTTGCAGCCCTGTTTAATGTAGTTAAATTAGAAGAACTTGGAACCATAGAAAGCTGATGTCTGTGAGTATTCTGAGAGCTCAAAATATCTAGATCTTAAGAAACATTTCCTGAATCTTTGTTGTTATCTTTGCTTTAGTTTTAAGATAAAAACTGTTAGTTTGTTCGATTAGAGAATGGAGCAGTACCTGTTTGATTTAGGTTTTTGGTAATTTTCTTGGTGCCTTGAGTTTTCTAGGATAAAAAGATATCTGAAGATTTAATTTAACAGTTTGCTTCAAATGTTTAACAAGCATTTTCAAGCCCATTAAGCTGTAATCCGTTAAATTAATAATTAAATAATGTTGTATGTTTAGCTTCCATTTCTACTGCTTGACACTTGGTTGCTTGTACCTGAGTTAATATTATTTCTGCAAGAGAGTAAAGTTGCAGTTGGGGTCTTTTTAGCATTTTAAGCCACTTAATTTTCTTTTACTTAGTTTTTAGTTGAAGATGGACATAACTTTACAGCTGAAGAAAAGGAAGAAGGGTTGGCTTGAACATTGTTACAATTTTTGTAGTTACTGCTAAATCCAATCAAACCTGGTTGACTCCTGTTTTTACTAATATTTCTCTGTGTATTCTTACTTGTTTAAGCTCTAATTAGAGTGTTTTATACACTTGGATGGTTGCTCTATCTTTAAAAGGCAGTTACACTGGGGTCTTATTTCCTTGCTTAAACTTGATTTTTTTAATTTTGCTGTTTATTCTGGCTTGTCAGTTTAGAGTTATCTGTTGTATGTTGATTTGTCAAGGATGGTGATTATGGATCGCTTGAGTATGTATTGGTAAGAGAGAATTTAGATTCATCAGCGGTCTTTTGAGGCTGTTATTTTGAATAAGGCTTTTCTTTTCTCAATTTTATCTGCTCTCCATATTTATCCATAGAGCTGTCAAAAAGTTAATATGGATCTATCAAATCACCCAATGTAAGCTGAGGAATTCCTTTAACATTATCAGACGAGTCATTTGACCTTGTTGTATTATGGCTAATTTAAGTTGGCTCATTTTCCTCCTTAATGACTAAAGATTTCTGAACAAGCTGTATCTTTGACACAATAGGATTTTAAATAGTTAGGCTCTTAGTTAAAATTCTGGATTGGCTTGAGGCAGATCTTACTTTCTCTTAGTTTTCTTTATTATGCTTATTTGACTTTCCTTCACTTTTTCCATTAGATTACTATAGTGTTATTCTGTTATTAGGGGTCTTATTAGTTATTATGCCAAATTATTTTTGATAGATTCTAAATAATCTATCAGAGCATTTCTTAACTTCTCCATCGTAAGTGTAATCAGTAAGCTCTTCAAGACCAATTGAATTCCATTCTGGAACTATTTTGCTCATTTTTCTTGCTAACACAATTCGCTAAAATAACATAATTATAGGTGAATATATTAATTTGATCAAGATTACACATGTTTGATAATAATATTAAATAAATATATAATTTTTGGTACTCTACCGAAGATTTTTATGCATAAACCTGTTTTGCGGTAGAGTACCTTAATTATATTAATTAAATTATATAAATAAAATTAAATACAGCATTACTTTTTACAGAAAATGCATAATATAATTATTTAATAAATTTTATAATTAATATTAGGATATTGTTACTTTTAAAGGTAACTTTACTTAAAGATTGAATATTTTAAAAGCTATAATTTTAATTTATAATTCTTTTATTAATAATAATTAAATTACATATTACTTTTTCTACAAACTGCATTTAATGTATAAATTAAAACTTAATAGTTAAATATTTTTTGAATTAATATAAATAAGGTACTCTACCGCAAAACAAGTCAAATACGGTAGAGTACCTAAAAATATAATAAAATAAAATAAATAAAAGAAATGTGCTAAAGTTGATTAAGTTAATTAATTTACCAAAAATATGCTATTTTAGCTAAATGCATGACAGAGCTACAACAGATGGTCTGAAGGATTTCTAGAGTTCGTACTCTTGAATTGCCAAATCAGCAAAGAATTCTGCATGCTTATTCACAGATTTTAGTGTTTTCTCATCAATTTCATTCAGTTAAGAGCTTGGTTTGGCAGCTTAAACCTTATCATTACTAAAAACAATGCCTTAACTCTTTAAATTTTGCAAGAAGTGCATGGGAGCTATCTTAAAGAGATCCCAGCCCAGTTTGAATAGAATTGCTTGTTCTGCTTTAATAACTTCGTCATATCCAATGACTCTGAACTTTGCGCACACTTTTTGGAACTCTCTGATTAGTGGAATATTATCATCTAGTTCATCAAATTTAGAGGCAAGCAGAAGGCATGCACATGGAAGAACTTCTTGTTTAACTGTGTCAAAGATCTTATCATCTTAAAGTAAAATGTCAAGGTATACTACAGCTAAATGAGTTGTCAATATTCTCTGCTTAAGTTTTTCTCCAATCTCGAAAATCCAATCCACCAATTACTTTCTAATCTAAACTCATGAATTAGAAATGTTGTTATGTAAAAATGCGAGGTTACCTTAAGTGTAGCAGAGGTCAGAGCTATGAATCTACCTTGAGTTTGCTTGAATCTCTAAGAAGATTCTTCAAGTCTCAGATAGCTGTAAATTTCGCTTGGGGACATATCAGCAAAGTAATGATCTTCTTTTTATTTGAGGGCCTATTTTTGTAAATATTGTGAGTAAGATATAAACATCTAAGAGAAATTTATAAACAATTAAGATTGATTCTTTATTTGCTCTAACTTACCTTGACTTTATGATTTGATGCTCTCTGTGCTTTGGATCCTGAATTTTCAATGAATCTATCTGCTTTATTTCCAGAAGTAAGGATTTTAGTCGCACTATTTCCATGGCGATCACTGACGGTAATCGTCAATGGCTGCTAATCATCTTCCTCATTACCAATACATAAAACTACTCCTTTAATTAGAGAGGTTTTTAAAAAAATGCATTGAAAATCCATGACACTTTAGAATTTAATTGAATTTTAATACCTATGATAAAAGCTCCGCATTATTGGCAATTTCTCTTATGTAAATGATCAATAATCTTTAAGTCTCTACTTGAGTTACAATTTGTAGTTTACAACATGCATTTACATTTCCAGGCGTCTTACAGCACAGCATTTATATTTTATTCTCTCAGTTCTTTTGCGAGTAATCTCTCCGCTCGATTGATTAATAATCAACTTAAAAAAACTTTATTTGAACACCATTTATTCTAAATTATTCTAATTTATAATTAATTGATGTTTTATGAGTTTTTAATGGGATTTTTTAAATCGGCCTGACTTGGAGATTTTACTAAGTCTAATGCTTATTATACTGTGTTTTACATCTACTGATTGCTTATCTAGCTCAGAGCTGTAGATTGTGACTATTATGAAACACTCATGTGATTATTGTTTAGTAAATTTGTATTAAGTAAAATTCTAATATCGCTAGTTAGCATAGTTTATAAAATCAAAATAAAAACATTAAATTGTTGAGATGTTGTTGATTTTATATTAAGGCTTCAATGACAGACGACATATAAATTTTAAATATATTTACGTTGATTAAACAACTATCTGGTAAAGTAGTAAATTATTAGATATTAAAGTTTATTTATGTATTAAAATTTACATTAATAAAATTTAATTAACTCCCTTAAATTCACAAGGAAAATAACTATATTTTACCAAAAATTTAATTTAAATTATACTTGGATAAATATATTAAAGAGTATCTTTCTTGATACTATACTGTAAAAAAATAAGTGATATAAAATTGACTCTTGATTTATTAAGCGTAATTTTATTATAATATCATTCATTATTACTTGTTTAATAATAATTTATATTTCAAGTTATTTAAAAAATATTTTCAGTATTTAATTGGGTTTAAATTTTTTAAAGCCAAATTCTATATAATAAGATGTTTTCTTTTGGCTTATAAATATTTTTAGATAATAGTTTAATAAAATGTCCGCACTCTTACTGACTAACCAAGGCTCGCTGTCTGCTCAAATACAGCAATAGCACCAACAACAGATCAACTAATTGCTCAACAAAGCCTTCTCCTTCGAACAGGTAATAATATCATAACTTATATGCAATTGCTATGCTATCATTAAATATTAACCAGACTTCTAATTTATTTGGATATATATCTTAAGAAAAACCTTTGAGATAGATATATTAACTTCAATATTTTATAGAGCGGTGATTTGGAAAACTTAGAGTATTTGAATACCATTAAGGATATTTGTGACAAAGATCCCTTAAACTACATTTATGTGTAGAAATATGCAAATATTCTTGTCAGCTAAAACAAAATTGCTGAAGCTCAAGAATGGTAAGTATCACTAACTATATAGAAAAGTGTATATGGTTTTAGTCAACCAAAAATTTAAGCGAAAATAAAGTTAATAATCCTTAATCAATTTCTATAGCTATGAGAAGAGTTTGAGATATAATTCAGCATAAGTTGAGCTCTGGAAGAGATTCGTAGATTTTGCTATGGAAATTCATTATTTCACTAACCAAGATGAAGAAAAATGTAAGCAAATTATGGAGAGAGCAATTGATAACGCTGGTCAACACATGAAGGGAGCAGAAATATGGACCAAATACATTGATTTCGAGATGACTTTAAATCATCTTGGCTTTGTGAACTTGCTATGCTATCTCTCAGCAAGAACTCCACTCTTAAATCACGAAGATATCGAAAGAAAGTAAGATTATTGAGAAATTATAATATTTTGCTAAAGGTACACAGACATCATAGAGTCATTGTATGAGCAAATCGTAGAAGATGTCTAGAAGGAGGATTTTGTGGTCCCTGACAAATATAAACTCAAATAAGAAGAACTTGGTAAGGAAATTCATCCAGTCTACTCAACAATTATCAATCATCGTTTCTTCTTTAAGCAGATTTTTCAAACTCAATAATTCATTTCAAAAGAATATTTCTTAAGCTAACAATTTTGGTAAAGTTCATGAAGTAAAAGCTTTAGTTATTAATGGGTATAAGAGATAAGGATTAAAATTGAAAAACAGGTTTTAAAATATAGGAACAATTGACATGAATACTTGCTAAAGATAGTAAATTTCAAAATTTAGATATTTCAATTTAGATATGTTCCTTCACTTTATTTAGTCTTTCGCTTCTTCTCTATAAAACATCAGATTTTATTTAAGAATCTTAACCCATTTTATAGCTAAAATGATGTTTGAAGAATGCAAAGGTGACAAATTTGAATTTAAGCAGAAAATCTAAAACTTATCTTAAGAGACTAAGAGCAGAGTTGAAGCAAGACTCGTCTTTGAAGACCAAATCATGAACATTTGGCAAAATGGCAGACCCTTAGAAGAGGAGAAAGAAGTCTGGATTGAATATATAAAGTTTGAGATCTCACAGGGAATGCAAAAGAGAGCAAAGCTTTTATATGAGAGAGGATTGATCTCATTAGATAAGGATCGCCACTTCTGGATATCTTACATTCAATTCCTTGAAAAGAATATTAAAGATCCTCAACTAGCTAGAGTCAAATTTGAAAATAGAATCAAGAACGCTGATAAATTCGAAGCAGTAGACTTTATGATTGAAAATGCTATGTTTGAAGAGGAGCAGCAGTCAATTTAAAAGGCAAGAAAGATTTACGAGACACTTTAGAATGAAATAGCACCAGATTATATCAAGAGTTTAATGGCTTTTATAAACTTTGAAAAGAGACAAAATAACATCGAGAAGGTCAAGGAGCTTTATTTTAGAGCTTACACTGTATATCTTTAAAAGAACCAAGTTGAGACTGTTTCATATATTGTCATTTAATATGCGAGGTTCTTGGCTTTTAAGTGCGCTGATCCTAACAGAGCGGTTGAAATCCTAAATTAAGCTGTATAAAAAGCAAGAGGCTCCAAGATGCTCTATTTGAGTTATGTAAACTTCCTGAAACACATGGAAGGAGTTATCCCAGATGTCTATTAAAAAGTAGTTGCTGTATTTGAAAAAGGCCTAGATGAGACTTAAAGTGGGTTGAGCTTAGATGATAAAGCTGAGTTAGCAAGATTCTATTTCGAATATCTGAATGAAAACTGTACTAGCGTAAATCTTTTAAGAAACACAGAGCAAGTCTTGAAAGAGAGAGGTTTATTGTATGGTATTAAAAAGCAATTAGTTCAATAAGAAATTCCACAAAACTCTAATAATGGGGTTTAACTGCAGGTAGACTAGACTATTGGGGGAGCTTAATTCAATGGAGACATTTCATTGGGAAAGAGAAACTAACCTGAAAATGGTCATTAAGGAGATGTTGACCAAGAATAAGATAAGAGAATTAAAAATCAGTGAATTAATTTGGCAAAAACTTAAATATAATTATTCTTATCTTGTTTACATTATATGTGTTTAAAATGTCTGCCTCATCTTGAGAAAACATAAGCGTTTTCTCTTGTTGAGTTTCTAAAATAGTCGTGAATTGTTTTTATTGGTGTTGATATTCCATGAGTTGGGCCTCTCCAAATTGGACCCTTCTCCCCCTTCTTATACTATATAGGATCAACTTCTGGGTCTTCAACATATGGCCAGTTTGATCCAATAGTTTTATTATATCCCTATCTAGGCAGGTCAGCTCGCTTAAATGGACCATAAGATGGTGGTCTTTGCATCATCCTTGGTTTCTATAAAAATTTAGCAATTAATATAACAAAAAAGCTTACTTCACGGAATTCTCTGTCAGTTCCAAATGTCGTTTTAGTACCATAAAAAGTTCCTCTTTATCTCACAGTAGAAGTATAAGGCCTGTTTGGTTGTAAAATCATTGCAGAATTTCTGATATAATCGTTTCTCTTATCATCTTCCTTATGCTCGTATTAGTCTTCAGTATATGGAACTTTCTTTTAAAAAAGTTCATATGTACTTCTAGTCAAGAAGTTCTTATTCCTCTCTGGTTAAGGCCGTTCAGGTGCTCCATTATGCTTATGCTCAAATTCAGATTTCTTAACCTATTTATTGCATCCACTAGGTCTGAAAATAGCACTCTATGACTATGCTCTCTAACTTTTCTTATCATCTTTTCTCAAGAAATATTGACCTGGATCTACAAAAGCATCCCCAATGGCGTTTGATTTCAAGATCTCGAAAGTATCTTTAGTTCCCTTGCTTGGATTATTAACTATTTGTTTGATTGTTCCGACCTCATTTCTCTCCTTTCCTAGAAAAATATTAGATTTAAGATTTTATTCAAGAAACTAAAGCCGTTTCTTTATTATGATTTCAATGTAACTTGAACTTACTTGGCTTTTAATAATAAGTGCTACTGTCTCCAACAGTCAACGGCAAAGGTTGTGAGAAAAATCCGAATCTTGATCTACAACAAAGTTTTAATTAATATTACTCCAAATTTTTATCATTTTTATTGAACTTACGACTGTCCTTTCGCTTCCATTTCTGAGGCAAATTGCTGTCTGTTTTTAGTGACCCTCATCTATTGTTGATGCAAATCCATCATTTTATTTCTTGTAATTATTTATTTTATTACAGTTAATTACATAAACTATAAAACAGCCTGAAATCATCATAAAAAGAAAAGTATAAGACTAAAATATCACATAGTATAAATTAGTATTTATTAATAACTTAAGCGAAAGTATAGCAAATTTACAGATTAGTATTTATAATCATTTTATTTATTAAGTCTCAATTCATATGATTTTAGGTGTGGGAGAATCTCTCTTTATATTTTGTATTTTATCTTCGTATTTAATCACTCTCCCATATATCTCTACGTTTTCTTGTATGTCAATTATTTATTATTAATGGCCTATGTTATTTCCAAAATGAAATTCATTATCAATTGACTCTATTCATTTGTAATTTCTTGGGAATGCAATTTTGATTTAAAAATCATAAAGATCAATTTATGATTAACATATAGAAGTTATTTTTGCTATATAACATTGTGCCCCTGTATAATTTAGATCGTTTTTTTGGTTGGAGTTTTTATTATTTTCTGGGGAGTGATTTATAGCTGACATGCTCATCATGCTCTGCATAGCAGAATACCCTGCTCCCTGGTAGTTAAGCGCATTTTATTAATCAGATTGAATTAACTTATTCAGTTCTTCTTTTGAAAATGTTATCATCAAAGATTAAAATATTTAAATTTAATAATGCAATGAAATTAGATTTCTACACATCTGAAAATAATTTATTATCTTTAAAATATTAAATAGGTTTAAAATAGAAACAAAAATAAGTAGCATTAAAAATTGCATTTTAAACTGAAACTTATTTATGTATAAAGATGTTAGCACCACAATCATTACAATTCCAACAGTGAGAAGAACAGGTTGCCAAGGCCCCAATCCATAGTTGCCATCAATCACATCACTGATAGAGTCAAGTTGCATGCCTATGTAGGTGTATATGCAGGTGTTAGGAAACATGCCCGCACAGCTGCCAGTTACGAAATCTTTTATACGGAGGGAAGTCACACTCATTATGTAGGGAAAGAGGTTGTGAGGCATGATTGGCGTCATTCGCATTAAAACTACCATTTTAAAGCCATTGTGCTTCAATCCTAGATCTATTGCTCTGAATAACTTGATTCATAATTTTAATGCATAATTTAAAGCATAATTTAGAGAGGATTAAGACTGTACTATACCACTTATAAAATACTGTATTCTAATACGCCTATAAATGCAAATATATCAAACTTAATTCTCCTAGTTAAGTGTTTTCTAATCCAATTTCTAATGAAAAATCTTCCAATTACAAAGCCAATGACTCCCCCAAGAACAGTGGAGAATATGACTAAAAATGTGGTTAAAATAAAACCAGTTGTCGGCCCCTTGAACTTTGTAAATATAAGTGCTCCACCAAGTTGTAAGAAAGTAGTTGGAATAAAGAAAACAGTCATTGCCACGTATATAATCACGTAGAGGGCGGTGCCTTGGTAGAAGTGATTCTCAAACCAGAAGAAGAAAGGCTCAACCATCAGGAATAAATCCTCCCAATACACCCAGAAAAAGACTATTAGTCCAATCTAAAACAAAGAGAAATTAATGTCAGTTAGAAATAGGAGGAAATATCTTCAGATTTGCTCAGTAAGTTATTGTTTAACATTATTGAGGAATTATAGGTATTTTTGTGAAATTAATGCAAAATATATTTGTTTAAATTATGATTTTTATGTTATAAAAAGATTGAAATCCATTTGATTTTGGATATCTTATTTAAAGAAAATAGATTTTAGTTTATTAATTATTTCACCACGAGAATTCATAATTTCAGTAAATTATATATATAAATTATTTGATCGGTTTAATTAACAGTAAAAGAGTTTGCTTAGCTCATGAATTAAAACAATTACTGGCGTTTAATGAATTATTTATTCTTTATATATTAATATATAAATACATTTTTTAAAGCAATAATAAGATATTAGCCTTATATAATGTTTCAATATTTATCTTATTATAGTATTCTGTAAATAACTTACCAATAATAGAAAGAGCCCGACGAGGACTATAACACTAGTGTAGTTACAGCCATTAAATGCGGGAGATTTTTTTATTTCTTCAATTCTGCTTGTCAATGTATTCCTTCTTCGCAACTTAAATTGCACAGCATCAAATGAGTGATTATTATAAATTATTTAAATTTTTAAGCTTGACTTGGATAATTATAAATATGGAGATATACATATAAATCTATTTACAGGAGTGATTGGGAAAATTGTTTTGATATTAGTTTTACTAAAACCCATTTCCTTGCTCCATATCCATAGGATCATTAAACCCGTCAACACCTCGAACCCCTGCTGGTTTTTTCTGTCCAAATCCAAATTCCATAGCTCCGTTTCTGAATGGATTCACTTGATTAATAAAAACACATTTATTTTGTTTAATTTAAATTGATGACTGGCGTACATTTATCCTCTTGGTCTCTTTGGCTGATTTCCCTTAAAATTTCTAATTGGAAATTCATCTCCGAACGACTCTAAACTCAACTCATCAGAGTCAATTCTTTCAGGTTGAGGAGGTAATTTTTTATTATTTCCAGAGTTTTTCACAGGGCCTTCTCTCAACTGATATGAGTTTGTGTCTTCCTAATCCATTTTCTAGTTTTTATTAAGTTTATCTTTGATAAAATCTGGTTTATTTTAAGTTTGAAGAGTTAATGGATTTGAAGATGTTGCGTTTGATTTTAATTATTTATCATCTTTCATCATCTTATTATTACATAATAAATATTAAATTCTTCATATTAATTTATTTTCATATAAGAAATTAATTCAAATTATAGTTACTGAATAAAAACTCTGACATGGAAATCATATATATTTTTATTATTTATAAGTATTAGGAAAATATTTTAAAATATTTTTATTTTTGAAATTATTATTAAAAAATAGTTATTTTCTAATAATAATTAATTGTTATCTTAATAAATTGATTTAGAATATTATGATTATTAGAATTATAAAAAAAATAATGAAAACATAAATTGATTAATAAAGAGTTCTCTACAATTCAGAATTATTTATTATCCTTTAATCTAAAATGAAATTTTATCTTACTTATTTAAGAATAAAATAAAAATCTCTTTTTATATGTGTAGTATTAATATGATAAAATTATAAGAGAAATATCAAAGAATTAATGAATAATTATTCGTTTTTCTTCTGTTTAGCACGATTATCCATGTCCTTAATCATAATAGCGCTCTAAATTAATTTAATATATGATGAAGAATTCAGTAAATTAATGAAGATAATTTTATTAACTATCTACTTACACTGATGCTTTAAATCTTCTTAGAGACCACCTCATTCTCCTTATTTATGTTTTTCTCTTCATACTTCAATTCTTTATTTTGGGTTTGTAGTTGCTCTAATATTACTGGGAAAGAACTCACTCTATAAAAATGTGAATAAGGAGATTAGATAAGGTAAAAAAAAATGATTTAATTGGCATAAAATCATGTCATTAGTTGAAACTTACAAGCTTTGGAAGTCTTCAATTGTATAATCAGCAATGGTTTTTATTCTATAGTCATCGCCATTCCCACTCAAGTAATATTGTCGCTTTTTTTGCTGTTCAAACTACTCAATTAATGAATCTATATCCTTCAATCTACGAATATCATCAATAAGAGAGGCTAGAATTTAATGTTGGAACTTTATTTCGTCCTCTATTTTTTCATTTTTGTTATCAAATTCCATTATTTTGTATTCTAAATCTCTGATCTATAGTAAAATAGCTAATATTAGTATTTTCAAATATATATTGATGAGTAGTATTTAAAATTATTGATGAGGATAATGGTTTACGAATATCTATTAATTCATATGAAATTACAAGTTTTTCAGACTTACATCATTTTTCAAAAGCTTTTTGAATTGAATTTCTTAAGCTTTTGTGGTTTGGTTTATGATACTTTAATTCATCTGTTGTTGAATTTGACTGTTTTGAGATTAAGTTTAACTGTTTTGAGTTTATTATGATAACTACTAATGCATTAGTATTTAGATTACTTTAACATATCATTTAATTTGAAAATATTGATTAAATAATGCAATTGAGCATTTCTGCTAGATGCTTAGGGCTGCATGCTTAATGCACTTCCTTAAGTTGGTAAAATGTTGTATTTCATTTATCTGAAGGAATTTTGTAGCTTGCTTGTCTCATCTTCTACTTTCTATATTATAGATTTATTAGTATTAATTCTCTAATTATAATTTTGAATTAATGTGGAAGAAATTACGTAGAAATAATGGATTTTTACATGCAAGTTCTTACTTTTAAATTGCCACTATATATTTCAAGATATTCCTTGAGTAAAGCCAAATCTCGCTCATCAATCATAATAGTCTTAAGGACTTATTTCTCATCTTTGGTTAATTTTCTTCTTTAGTTACTATCAATAGCTTTTATTTGAGGTTATCGTGGTGTTGGTGTGATAGATCTGTGTGATGTATTATTCATTGATGTGTTCATTTTTAAATTAAATAATTACTATAATTTGAATTTATAAATGTGACTTATTAGAAGTCATTTCATTCAGTATTAAAAGTAAAAGAGTAACAAAACAGTTATAATCACTTACTTTTAGGTACTCTGCTATTTCTATCTGAATAGCATAGCAAGGCAGAATCTTGTAGTATATAGTGTCTTTTTAACCACATTTCAGTTTTTCTCCCAATTTTTTGCAAATCTCCCTCTATAGAGATCTCACCAGGGAGAAGCACTTAATCGTTGCTTAAATTATTTCCAAATTGTTATAATGTGGATCGAAAGGTTTGAGTAGACGACTGACCTCCAAAGCATGAAACTGAGCCTCCTCTCTGGTATCTTTTTAGAATACAATTAAGTAAGTTGTTAAATATAAATTTTATTGGCGAATAAAACAGGTATTAGTTGTAAAATACTTTAAGTAATTAATAAAACTGGTATTACGCGTTTTAATTATTTGATCTTATACTTCTCTAGTTTAGAGTACCATTTGAAGGCATTTATTGAAGACCTTATAGATGTTGATTATTTTTACCAGTCTGTTAACTACCAGTAAGCATATCATTTAAATATCCTAGATCTGGATAATACTCAGCATAGCCCTTCTCATTCATTATTAAATAATTAAAAAATCAATAAATATGGTCCTAAAACTAAATGTACATTCAATGTCCATAATTAAGGCTTAACAACTTCTTTAATATTGAAGGAATGCATTTGAATTTGGAAAAATAAATTAAATAAAAATTGTTAAATTTGTGGCAGATAATTTTCTGGAAACCTAGATAACACTGTACTTGTTTGATAGAAAATTCTAAATCAGCTGGACTTTTATATTGGCGGTATCACTCTATTGCATCAGAGGAGCGAGATAACTCATGATTAATTTTAGCGATTGGTTTAGTTTATTTTATGCCCAAATTAAAGTTGGTTTATCTCGATTCCTCGATGCAATAGGGGGTACCACCTATAGTAAGTTCAGATGATTTTAAATTCTCTATTGAACAAGTACCATATTTTACAGGTTTCCAGAAAGTTAACTGCCGCAAATTTAATATTTTATAATTAATTAATTAAATTTAATTTTTTTAATTCAAATGTATCCTAAAATAATGCTTCTCAAAGCAGGATTTAAATCCAAGAATGCTTTAAATTAATCGAAATTCAGAGTTTCCTGCTATGGTGATACTGCTGAGATTAAATCATCAACTATTGCTTTCATTTGAGTAGGCTGAATAGTTAAAAGTTTAGTTTCACCCAAGATTAATCTTTCATGAGATTTGGGATTTGGGTTTCTCTATACTATAAACAAAAACGTTAATAACTGAAAATAGGACTAAAAAGGCAATTAATTAAGAAATTGAAATCACACACCGAACACTATTTTATATAAAATTTAACCTACTCTAATATGAATAGTGCTTTGGATTTGGATTTTCCTTATTTTAATTTTCTTCCTTGTACCCTGCTTTAATTTTGGAAACGATTATGGTGCCAAACGGTAAATTATAAATCATGGCTGTGAATTCTTCCTTGGTTATTTCCTTTTTTTGCTTTTATCCCATCATATTGGGTTTTTGCCCCAAATTAAACATGTCAAAGATAAATTTGTCTTGTTCTGCTTCAGGACTTCTGCAGATTTGATCTAAGAAAAAGCGTTTTATTTAAAAAAACCTTGGCTTATTGTTGTATAAATTGATTATTTTGTGTATCGAAGAAAATCTTGGATAAATTTCGAAAATTTTAAGGTAATGTTATTAAACATTTTAAAATAAGCACTGAATGTCTTTATTCATAAAATTTATAATTTCTTTCAATTTATTGACTCCACTAATTTTTCAATAAACACGCCTTCTAATTGAAATAAACAAAATTGTTACTCAATATACTTTTATGAAGTTCCACTTACACAATGAATAAATGAATTCATCAAACTCAATAAATTCCCTGCCAATTACTTTCTGAAACTTTGCCCAAAACCTCTGTCCCCACAGACCCTAAAATAAAGATATTTAGGTTAATTTGTTATCGCATTTCTTTTAATAGTTTTTCACATATATTTATCGAAGAATATATACTTACAGGCATCTGACAAAAATGATGAAATGATTCTTTATCTACACCCTCTAACACTGTCCTCTGCTTCAAACTCAAATAGAGAATTTATAGGTTAATATATACATGAATTATGAAAGTTAAATTTACCTATAAAATATCTATTTATTATAATAAAATAGAGTAAGTATATTAACTGTAGTTCATTTCTGCTAACTAATATATAAGTGTTGATAAAAGTGGCTAATGTAATTACAAGCTTTAATGACTTCTTTCTTCTAATATGACAAAATATACTTTAATTAACAATTAAATTAAAAATATTTGATAAGATTTATAGTTTATTAGGAAAACCTTGATCTAAGTTTAGTTTTGGATGCTTATTACCCATGATTATTATTAATATTATATATTAAATTTTAATTACTTTTGTAAACAATACAAAAGTTTATGAATAATTTTCTTATTAATCTTAAGTTACTATTCTATGAGCTAATGTTAAATATTATTGCATTTTCTTATTAATGTGCCTATTCATAAATGAAAAGTGTGAATCTTTTATTATTAAAAATGAAATGAAATGAGATTAATTGGAAATCTTAGATTTTTATTCTAAATTACCTTTTGCGTGATATGAAATCATAATTAAATTATTAAAGCTGTGCCATAATCAATTATAAACTAATGTTTGACATAAAAACTGAAAAATAAGCGCTCTATTCATTTAGCATAAAATAATTATCATAATTGATTATTTCTTGAAAAATAGTTATAAGGGATATATATTGAAAAAATACTTCTTTTTTTGTTATTATAATATTTTAAAATATATAAATTATTTATATTATTAATATTAATTTCTTCACTTATTATTCCTATGTTTAGCAATTATAGTAATTAAACAAACAAATATAAAATTAAAAATTATAATTACAAATAAATTAATCATTGTTTTCTGTTAAATTCTATAATTTTCTCAACTAATTTGAAAGCTTCATCAATAAATATTTTATATCACTTGTAATATATCTCATTAACTATAAGCAGGGAAATTATGCAAAATAGTGACATCTTCTCCCTCCAATATTTTCTTCTCCAACGTACGAATCCAGACCATAGCCATGTTGAAAGCGTTGTCCTCCCACTTTTTAAAAGCCCCCTATACATAACTTATAGTTTATTTCTCTATCCCCAGGGCATCCCTGATGCTATCTGCTTGAGCTTGTGAAGTTATAGCGACTGCTTAAGAATTAGCTTTAGACTCTGACAGCTTAATTTCCTGGTCCATAAGCTCTAATTTCACTGTGGTGTTGCCCTTGATTTCCTCGATTGCTTTGGTGTAATTGTACTTTTATTGCTGCTGCTTGACCACTTAAGTCTATCGAATCGCATCCTGGAAAGAATCAGGGATGTCTACGTTTAAGACTGGCATTGTAATCAAAGTAAAACCTAATTTTCGCATGTTGCCTTTGGTTTTATTAAGTATCAAATATACAAGAAATGCAATGATTTAGTTGAAATGTTTGATAAATTTGACCAGGGTAAATCGAAATAAATATTGTGAGTGTATTTTTAAAAACTTAAGATTGAAGTATCGCATCACCAATTTCTGACCTCGATTCAAAGAAATCAAAAGCCTCGAAATTCTAGCAAGCATCCTTGACTGAAGCAATAGCCACTAATCTAATCATTTTGTGCCACTGGTCAATTCCACCATATCGACTATAGATATCGAAATATTCTTGCCATAGCCTTGTTTTATTGTCAAATGTTAATCCCACTACATAAATAATGAATCTCCTTTTGAAATTACTAAATTCTTGAAATTCATAAGCGTAGGATTATTATTTATAAACAATTTAATAGGGTATTTACCTTTGAAGTGCAAAGCTAGTTGTAGAGTGAGTCTGAGACCTTCTTTAGATCTAACAACGATATTCTCGTTGTAAAACCTTACTAATGCTTGTAATATTTTATTTTTTATTTAGAAAGAGATTAATTCTAAGTATTATATTATTGTGTTAAAATTATTTAATTCATGCTGAATCTTCATAGGTTCCTCTTTTATCATTATCATAATCAGCAGCAATAATTAAACCCATTTGTTATCTGGGAAACTGAACGAATTCGTGATTTGCTCCAAGCCAATATCAAATTATTACTTTCTAAGTAAGTTTAATAAATCAATCAATAATAATTAAAATATATAAATATCTACCGCCTTCATACAAATCAGGATTTATTCGTTGTTCGTTATTATTCATATTTAAGCAGTAATTCTCCTATAAAATTGAAAAAATTAAAATAAAATACTATTATTGAATATTTGGACTTACCATATTGCAAACATGCACTGCCATGCCAATTAAGACCAAACTCGTGATGAAATAGGCACCTAGACCTATGAACCCAGTTATTATTCCACATTTCTAGGTGAATTTTGAACCTCCTCTACCCATTTTATTTTTGATAGTTTTAAGCTTTTATTTTGATAGTAATAATTATAAAATTCATTAAACTTGCTTTTTATTTAATCTTATAAGAACTTCACTTTTACAGTTTATTTATGGTGATAAAAATAATTTTACAAACATAATATATCGATCTATAGAAATGGATTGAATTTGTTAAAATTAATAATTTTAATAATCTTATAAAAAAGCGTAGAAATAAATGAGCGAAACTATAGACCCAATTACCGTGCTTCGTGACTACTTCATCAACAAGAAGGAAATCACAGTAAACACTAAAGCAGCATCTGGAGATGACAATGTGGAATTGGTTTTCATAAATTTAGATATTATCATCTTTTCTTATTAAGAATTGAATTTCAAGTATTTTATACAATTGGTATTTGGAGACTCTGGAATCAAACTTCCAAGGAAAGTGAAGACAGCCTGGCAAAGAAAAGATGGAAAAGATTACTATAATGTGGGAGACATTTATTTCTGGCTTGCAAATAGTCATTTGAAGCCATTGGAGTACATGAGAGATGCCTAAGGCCAAGGATTTCAAGTGATTCAAATGAATGATCGTCAAGAAATTTAAACTTATTTCAGTGGCGCTTCAAACTCATCCAATCAGATAGACGAGCAGTACAGACCTTAAACTCTCATTAAGAAATCGCATTTGAGAAGCAGTAGAGCAGTTCCCGTTGCTAACTTGCAAGGGCAAGCAGGCCAAGTTCTTATGAGAAAGCGTGATGCCAAAGCAGAGGAGAAGATTTAACAAAAGATGAAAGTGTTTGAGCATTTACTTCAGAATGAGAGAAAGATCTCAAGCAGAGCTACAGCTATTCAATCACAGAATAGAAGCTTTTTGAAAGTCTTGCAACTAGCTTATTAGATGACTGGCTAAGAGAAGAAAGTTCAGGAAGTGTAAGTGCAAAGTATAAAGATATTTCAATTCAAAGATTCTTAAAAATATATTCCTGCATTTGTTGGCTAAACGGCAACAAGAATTTCTATTCAGTAGCTAAACTTATTTTATATAGGAAAGAGAGAATAGAGAAGAGACAAGGAAAATGCATAATGGTGAATCTTGATGTTGGGTGTCTACAGGATAAAACCAAAAGAAAGTAATCACTACTTGAAGAAATCATTAAGGGGAACAAATAAGGTAATTTTAGGCTCTCTCTTTCAATTCAAATGATCTTTAGTAAGATAATTCTTTTCAAATCAATTACATTAATTGAATTAAACTGAATTAAAAATAAAATTAAATGGACAATTAAGTAATGTAACTTGAGCATGAAGAATTCACATCAAAGCTTGTGACTTTACATCCAATTCTCCCAATCATTTGTTTTGACAAAGGCTATGAACTCTATCAATTTAACTATAGAACTAGCCAATCAACTCAGCTGATCAGGCATCCATTTTAATCATAAAAGCTATACAACCCTGTTCTCATTAAGTACTCAGATGATGGTTACTACATTTTCTTAATTTCTTTCATTTCAATTGCTCTAAATCAACCCCTCCTAGAAATCTTTGACTCAACTACAAATAAATTACTTTCGCAGTAACTTATACCTCTTGAATATGAGAGTACTATAAATTATCAGTAAATTTAAACTATTCAAGAGCTAACCCCAGAATCTTTTAATTTCCAATTATAAATCCTCTATAATGATACTTAGAGAAAGAATCCAGTTAAAATTTTCCTTGTAACTTCATACAGCCTGGGTGAAGAGTAATTTAACATTTAAGAATTATCAATTTGGAACATTTCACTATAAAGTGGGGATTTGACACTAATAGATAATAAAATCATTAGCAATACTTCTAAATGCTAGTAACTATTTATCAATACGAATAATTAAGTCCTAGATAACACAAAGTAAAAGTTTATTACAATTGAAAATTAAGAAATCTCCATTAAATTAGATTCTTAGACTGGTTTCAACTTAAATAAATCATAGAAAAATGTTAATTTATAAAAAGAAAGTCAAGTAAATATTTTGAAAATATGGAGTTATGATGCAAGTAAGAGATAGTTATACTTAGATTAAAAAATATCAAGCTAGATAGATCTAAAAATTAACAAAATCAAAATGATAGCGGATGAAATTGAGTAAAATAAGTTGATTATCATCACTAAAGATAATGGAGGAAAAATTCATATAATATCACAAATTGTAAAATTGATTTGTGTCTTTAATTTATTCATTTTAGACGAATCAAGTTGAAACTGTGAAGATATCAGATCATGAAATTTTAAAAGGAATATCCCAAAATAATGGTATAATATTGCTTATAGATGAATAAGGTATAATAGTTACTTCATTTTAGTTTTATATTTAATTTAGGACAAGTTTTACAATTTAACTTGACGGAGAGGTTACTTCTTAAATCACTAAAACTAAATAAAAACTCTAATATACATTAATTCGAGTTAAATTCCAATGACCACTTACTAATTTAATCATCCTTTGGATCCTATACTATCATAAACCTTGATTCTAGCAAAGTAATCTACCAGCAAACTCACCCAAGCAACCCATTAATATGTCTAAATAATGCTCATCCGATTCAATCTTCATCAAAATATGCTATTTAAGGTTTACTTCAAGACTTGCATAGTTTGCAAGTAAATTCAATGAACGTATAGAATTGGTAAACAAAGAATGTCGAATTATCGAATTTTAAGGAATAACAAATTAAATTAGTAAAATAAATCAGATTCAAGAATAACTTTCATAACTACATACTAGCTGTTTATTAACATGGGTAAATGTAAATTTTTTATACTAAAGCTTAACATAAAGAAGTTTTTCCTTAAAGCATATCTCTATAGATTAATTTTATTCATAATGGCAAAATTATTAATAAACTTTGACAAATTTAATCTGTATTCGTGAAAGGATAATTTTTATAGTAAAATTAATTTAACTAACTCTAGGAGTATACGAAATAAGTTCAGTTGACTTCACTTCAGATAACGAATATATGATAGTGACTTTCGAAACTGGATCAATTAATTTATATAAAGCAATCAGTTCTATCAACAAGTCCCCCTTTTATGAGTTTGGCAGCTTCCTTAAATAAATCAGAGACTCTTCAAATATTTACAATAATTTTGTAAAATAATCTGCTAAATTTTTGTAGAACAGCAATCAAGATGACTGTTTAAATTTGATTATGACTAATGAGATGATGGATGGATTTGATATTGTATAAATTGATCTAAAGAAGGATGGAGTGATTGTTAAAAAGGGAACTATCTAATTACATTAAGGTAAATATTGAATCTATTTCATCGTGATTTAAAAGCTATAATTATAGGTAGCATAGTGAACTACAATATCCACATATCACAGAAATATTTGTTAGTGACCACAACTTAAAATCAAATCGAGATTTTCAAGTAAATATAATTATGTAATTAACAGTTTTTATATATAGTTTGGTATCTTGCATGCATGTTTCAACGTTGATATTTAACGAATATAAAATTGGCTGTTTTCTTTCGTTTGATCATACTGGGCTATATCTCGCATTAGCAACATCATCATCGCCTTCATTTATTTATAATAAATGATGAAAAATTATCCGATATATAATATTTTTGATGTTTTAACTTTCAAGCTGTAATTTTACAACATTGAGATTATATGAAGTGGGTACTGGCACAGAGATAAAGAGCATAAACACTAATTTTGATATATCAGAGATACTATGGTCCCCTGATGGTAGATTGCTCTATGTTTCAAGAGCAGATAGATATGGACTTTAAATTTACCAGAATACTAAAGAAATCGTAGAAGTTATGTACAGTTTCTATGATTAAATGAGCGTATAAATATTATATAAATCCTTTGTAATAGAATAATTTAAACAAAGAATTTAATATCTTAGGAGTTATTTAATTACAAATTAATGAGGCTAATTGGATTATCAAATATTTGGGATAAATTCGCTTTGAAATAACTAAACAAAGAGCACATAGTCATAAATAAATAAACTTTAACTTAAATGTAATCATCCACTATGAAATAAGGAATTATACTACCTCAAAATAGAAATAGGGATATGTAAACTCTAAATTACTAATATCTGGGCGCTGCTTACTATTCGCTACAAAATTAATTAAAATAAAATGAAATATAGTAAATCATTTTACATTATAGATGTTAATTCGAATTCATCAAGCCCTTTATAGTTTAATTATCTCTAAGTCTATTTTCTTTAATTGCCTACATATTTTTCTAGACTTTCCGTTGTTATTTGCAAAAACTCTTAAATATATAATTTTGTGATTTTTTACTTAGCTTTTTAACGCTAGGGAATATTATTTTGATAGATATAATCTTTATTGAAGTACAGCTTATTCAAAATTCGTGGTTTACTCACAATTAAATATTTAATATTAAAATAAAAAAGAATTTTACACAATATTATAGAGATTAGTCATTAGCAGATAATAATTAGCTTTTGTAAATTGACACACCTGCATAACATCAATAATTAATGCACTCATAGGGGACATTCAATAATTTACCATAGCATCACTTTATAAGTAATTTATATTTTACCCCTATCTAAACCTATAAATCACCTAATAAAACAAATAAATCTTCTTTATAGTATATTATTTTAGTATCAACCATATAGTTAAGGGTAAATCAATAGTAAAATCAATAATTCCCTCTATTCAATGGAGGACTTTAATAGACATTAAGTGAGTTTGAATCAAAGTCCCTCTACTAAGCGGATGATATACCAAGACCCTTCAGACATAGATAATGATGTGGGTGAATGATAAATAACTTAAATAGTTTTGATTCTGATGAATAGTGACTATTAAGAATTAATTGAATATATTGATCAGATAATATCTTAATATTTATTAATAATTTCCATGATATATCATGAAAGTATTAGCAAAGCTGTAGAGTATAACCCTATTTTTATTAATTAAATATTTGAATAGAAGTCAAAAAAAAAAATAAGAAGTTTATTCGGAAAAATGTTTGTATAAAATAATATAAAACTAAATTTTTTATAGCCTAAATCCAATCAAATGTATATATGTTTTATAATTTCCCTCTCTTTTACGCATACTTATTATAATTATAAATTAAATTCTTATCAGTAATTTAATAATAAGCTAAATTTTGAAATATCATGGAGTCTAATAATCGCCCACAGTAACCATTCAAGAATAAACCTGGTGAGGGTGGAATAGTAATCAGGAAAATTACGCCAAAACCATCACCTTAATAGCAGCAGCAACCCATTTTATAATCAGAGACACAACTGCAAAATAGCAAATAAACATAGTAATTTATGCAATAATCTCAGAGTTTCAATAGCAATAGTCAAAATCAAATGTAGATGATGAGTGGCGGCAGTCTTAATCGAAGTGAAAATATTTTGTAGGAAGGTTCAAATGAAGGTTAAAGCTCTAAGAAACGCAAATTATTATAAATTTAAAGTTTAATTGTTGGAAAAGGGCTACTAAAATAGAATATTGACAATAATTCCTTTAAATTTCCATACCCAGAGACTTAAGAGCAGCTGGAGAAGATTTAAGAGCAAAAGCAAATAAACGCCAAGAGATTGAACTATATGATATCTTCAATATTGTATTGTAATTGAAGCAAAATGATCAGTTGATCAACAAATCTGATCAAATCAGCGTCTACAGCGGCAAAAATAGTCACAACCTGAATGAAAACTCTCTCAATACCATGAATTTGAAGCACCAATCACACAACTTATTAGCACAGCGTAAGTTAAGCAATCACAGCAGTAGCAACAGCAACGTCTCCTTCAAACATATACCAATAATGAGTGTCATGAATAGTAGCACTCCCCCAAATCAAGGCAGTCATGGGAGGAAGCTCAGCAGCAATATGTTGTCATCATCAGATAGTATTGACTTTGATAAACTGGAGGAGTTTATTGATCTCACTGATAGTCAACTTATACTCAATAACTAAGATGGTGTGGATGATCAGAACAAGCAAGTGTAATTTTAAATATAATTTTGATTTGGGCACTTAAAACAATTCATTTCGATAAATTAAAATACTAATCCCGAAACATGTCTATTGGTTCTAATGTACTTCGCCAAATTGAGGAAGATATAGAGAACGAAGAGAAAGAGGAGGAAGAGCACAAATAGCTATAAATCAAAAATAATCATTAGAGCCAACAAAACTCGCATCAACAGTAATAATAAATCATACAAATTGAAGATAGTAGCTAGTCTAATAAATATGATTCAAGCTCAATTTTAACAATATCAGCTGATTAATTTACTGCAATTTAAGATAAAAACTAGATCAAGTAAGGTAATAAGTTTGAGACTTAATAACAAGTTCACTCTGATATTTAAATTGAAATATGGATTTTGTAAAAATTGATTCTCAGTTTTAGGTTTTTATTTATTTAAATAATTAAATTTCAGATCAGCCTTAAGTGAAGAAAGTTTTACCGGAATTCTTCCTAAACCGATGTTTCTACATTACAAAACTCACCTAGATAAACCCCTTCAGTCTAAAATTAGAATTAGACCTCGCTCCACCCCTTGATTAAAATGGTGTTCCCATTAGAAAGGAAGTGAGTGTGAAATGCAATATTGAGTTTAGACTCAATATTATAGGCAACTGGGCGAGGAAATTGTTCGCTGAAGTTGGGGATATGGTGCGAGTAATAGGCAATTTCTGCTTGGAAAATAAGTTTTAACTCATCTTAGATGATAATGAATAAGAACTCACCATCAATAAGGCAAGCATGATTATATAATTAACATTCCCTTTATTTAAAATTAGATTATGAAGAATTAAATGAGGTAAAAAATAACATAAATATATGGTTTAAATAATTAATTTTAACTTTTTATTAAATAGGGAAGAATTTGGATGGGAATCGCTATAAATCATTTATTAAATTTAATTTGTAGATTATAGTAGAGCCATACATTATGATTCCCTGCACATCTATTGTGAAAGCCTTCCCATGTGCTAGAAACGCCCTACTCTCTCATTAATTCAAAGGCTTGAATACCGATATAAACTATGCGCTCGTCCTTGGAAACACAATTCACGGAGTGTTTCAAAGTATTCTGTAAAACATGGACTTCAAGAAAGAAAGCTTATAGAAAATGGTCAAAGAAGCTATTCAAGATTAGCTTAAATTTTCAATTTTATACTTTTAAAACCCTAAATATAAATAGAAAAAAAGGGAACAACTTTTATGTAGAGATGTTTCAGATATTTTAAGTTAATTAGCTACTATATCTGTTCTTTTTGAAGAAAACTGAGTAAGAAGTGCAAATTGATGTTGAGAGAGGTGTTTAAAACATTACAAAGTGGTTGAATATGATGTTTAGAGGGGACTTCAATTAATATGGCATAAAGTATAGGAAGTTCCTAGCTGCAGAGTAAGAATTCAATACTCACACTTATGGTATCAAGGGAAACATTGATTCAATAAAAAGTAATTAATAGATTATACTTAGGTTTTTTATTTTAATTGAAAAATTGATTTAGATTTATATCATAAATTCTACCATTCAAATAGAGGATTCTGAGGGAAACATCAAATCTACAGCTCTTGAGATAAAAACAGGCAAAAATAAATCAAATGCCTATAGAGGTCAAGTTTTGCTCTACTCACTGATTATATCTGAGAGATTCAAAAATGCAAACCCAGAAAATATATTATGGTTAATTCATAATGTATATAATAAATCTCTATATTTATTTAATATTGTTAAATATCTTACTGTATATCATGGACTAAAATGTGGCAGATGGTTTCTAGTATATCAGGTAGAGTAAAATTGAATTAGATAATATAATTATGGGCAGAAACGAGTTAGCTAAATGGTAAAAATCAAATAACAGCACCAATATCTAGTTGCCAACCACTTTGAAATCTTAATAAGAGTATGAGGATTTAAACAAAGATAAAATTAATTAATCGAAATTGAATTTTAACATAAATTCTCACATTAAAGACTTAAGGGCAAAAAAATAAATGAGTAACCTTTTATAATTTAATGTTTTAAGATGAGAAAGCAGTGTTTGACTATTCAATAAAAAACCTTAATCTTATTAAGTACCCATAAATGATAAAATAAACCTCAGAGTGTAAATATTGCTATGCTAGAAATGTTTGCACAATCACAGCCCTGACTTTAGAACCTGAGGACTACAGAAAATCCCCAGCAGGTTAGTTCCCTACTTTCTAAGATATGGAGAAGACTCTAGAAACCAAAGTGAAACTGTACTATAAGAAGTTTGTGGAGTGCATATAATTAGAGTAAAACGCAGAGACAGACAGAAATTCAAATTAAGCCAATAAACAGAGTTTCTAAAGAGAAACCAACTTGAAAATTGTTAAAGTAGTCTCAAATTAGAAGGGTGGAAGTTTAATTACTTTAGAGAAGGAATTTATTGAACCAGCATTAGAAAGTGAGAAAGATACTAGTCAAATACTTTCAGAAAGTACATTCGTAAATTTGTATACTAAAGGGAATATTACCTTTTCTAAGGGGTACCTTATTTCTAGAGAAATTGACTTTAAACCAAAAACTTTTACAGGTGACTCACCCTTAAAAAGTTAAAATAACCTGGACAATCCTATACAGATCGAGGACTCTCAAGTGTTACTTGAAGATATAGAAAATAAAATGCAAGATATAGATAAGTATTTCTGTTAAGTAGTCATTTACACTATTGAATTTGCTCATCTTATGCCTTAAAACCTGAGCAAGGATGCCCTCGGAGGAAAAGACTTTTAAACTTATAATTATTCTTTGATTTCTTTCATAAAAAGCTTAAAGACTTTATTAAAGTATTTATATTTAGACCCCTTATCTCAAAACTAGGAAGAATAAGTTATTTGGACAATCGAAAGTGAACCATTTTCAAATTTTTCATATTCTATGATGAGAAGTAACATCCTCGCTCTCTGCACTGATAACAGATTTGACAAGCTAAAAGATCTTTTAGTATTGAAAAAACAAACCTATGAAATCCCAGAGAAGCATATAAACATGGTTACTTAAAAGTTCAAGGATAAAATGATGAATTTAAATGATGATTAGAAAACTGCTATCAGTAAAAGCATATTGTGCTAGGACTTTTAGATGATATATGGTGTCCCTGGTTCTGGTAAAACCTAGACTATAGTTACTTTGATTAATATACTTGCTAGTATCAAGAAGAAAATAAACTTCAATATATTACAAAATCTGGAATTACTAATTTGCCTTTAATAATATCCTTGTGTAATACTAACATATGTTAAGATCTATAGTTTATTACTAGTGAACTTCTCAAACTAGCAAGTTGACAGTTTGTTAGTAAGTTTGAAAGAAAGTGGGTTTGAAAATTTCACTAGAATTTCTAGCAATGCATCTTCAGTAGATCAAAGAATTAGAGATAAGGTCATTACTTCTAGTATTATTATTAAGTTACTATATTAAACTCCTGTTTAATTAATACTTTCACTTCGATGCAGCAAATCACAGATTTTCTAGATCAGACATTTGTCTTTGGCATGACTTGTCTCTCAATGAACAACCCAATCCTACTCGCAGTAAAGAAATTCGACTATTGCATATTCGATGATGCAGAATAGATATCTGAACCACTGGCTCTTGGACCAATCATAATAAGTGAAAAGTTTATAATGGCTGGGGATTTCAAGCAGCGTAGCATTCAAGTTAAGTCATTTATTGCTGAGAGAAAAGGCTTAGGGAAGAGTTTGTTTGAGAGATTATGTGAGGAACAGAAGTCAAATTTGACTAAGTTCAAGGTATAGTATAATAAATTAATAAATAAGAAGTAACAAAGTGATAACTCTAAGATCTTTACAAAAATTTAAATATTACATGTTATACAGGGTTAATAAAGATGTAATGGAGGTTGCTAATAAACTAAATTACAATGATGAAATGATTTGTAACCTGGACAATATTTATCTATTTATTATGATTACTAACAAATTTAAATTTTCAGTTTTTTGGAAATTTCTTTATAATATTGCTTTACAAAGAGTTGTTTATCAACCAAGCATCCTTCAAGCTTTCTTAATATAATATTTATATAACTATAAAATTAGCTTAGAGGGATCAAAATCGTCATTGGTTAGATAAAACCCGTACTAATTAAGTTCTAATAATAAACCCTGATAACATAATTTCTAAGATCCCCTTGTCTCACAGATAATCAACAATAAAATCCAAGAATTTCATAGAAGCTTCAATAATAGAGATTATACTGAAAGATTTATAAGAAAATGCTGTTTCAATGCCAGATGAAGGAAATTCTTTGAAAGTAGCGGTTGTCGCTGCAGGTTAAGACCACTCTAGTTATCTTAATAAATAACTGAAAGCCAAGCCATAAAATTAGTAAAAATCTATTATTAATAACGATAATTTGCATGAGCAATAATAGCTTCCTCTAGATTAGTAAATTGGAGCTGATTAAATCTAGCAACAATAATCAAAATTACAGATAGATCTACAAATAACCTCAGTAGATAGAGTGGGAAATTAGCTTGATTGCGATATCTTAATATTTTCATGTGGACTATGGTCATAAGGAGCAGACAAAAACTTAATTCAATAAACTAATTCTAAAACTGCTGAGGAACTAAAAACTACAGAAGAAATTAAGGAAGATCAAGTGAAATCATAGCAATAAGTTAAAGAAGAAAAGTATTAACCTATAAAAGACTTTAAGAAATTGAATTATGTGCTGTCAAGACCCAAGAAAAAATTATAATTATATTAATTTTTATTAATTACTTCATATTGACTGTGTTTAATACATTAAATTTAATTAAAATTGATAGTCATTGGATCCAAAGAAAATTTGAAGCAATAAAAGCAACTCTATAAACTGTTTTTAGCTTGCAAAATGAAGGGTTGGTACACTGAACTTGAAGAAAATGATTTTTATATAATGATGAACCTCTCTGATGAAAATAGGTAGTACAAAAAATGTTTTATAATTATATTATGAGATTAGTTTTGGATATCATTATTAAATTATTTTAGTACTTCAACAATGAATAAATATCAATTGGAGATATCCCAAATCAATGAAATAACAAAAGTATCAATAAATTGAGTAAATAGCATTTCTTTATTTCCTTCCTAATCAATCAATTAGTAATATATTGATTGATAAGTTCATTTCTTTATTTACAATCAAGCTTTTAATTAAATACTTTTTATTAACTTTGTAATTTCTTTTTATTTAAGATAATTTCATAATCTTACACTTAAACATAGAAATTTATGTTGTATATAAAATTATCTCAAATACAATAATTAAGTTATATTGATTCATGATGCTATAATTTCCTTGAATTTATTTTGAACTTTTATTATTTATTTCTTGAGATTTTTTTAACACATTAATTTTCTCATTTTTAGAATAGTAAATTTTTGGCTCTATTTCAAATAAAATAAATTTCCGGAAATATTTTATAATTTTACAATGATCTCCAATCAAAATTGTGCATATTTTTAAATAATCATTATATTTTTTATATTCTAATTTCTCAATCGCCACAACCCCAACTAGTTAAATAATTTTGTGTAAATAAATGAAGCCTGTTTCAAGTTAACATCCACAACATCTTATTTGTCATTATTCACTTTTTATTGTTATTTATTTTCCTCATTATATTACTAGACACCCCCATGATTAAACTGTATGAAGTCTAATGATTACCTGACACTACAGCTCTGACTCCCACTTAATTCCTCATCTCCCATGCTAAATATAACATTTTCATAATCTGTGACTAGTGGCATCTCATTCATCATGTCATCTCTATCAAATTAATTTTATCTTTTGGATTTACTCTTGGAATTTTACTATTTTTTGTTTGAAGTGCTTTATTTGAAATCTTTATTGATATCGTTTAGAGTCTGTGGTGAAAAAATTAGATTTTAGTTTTTGACAGGGGAGTCTGAGTTCTGATTTTAATTTGCATAATTTTCAAATTGATAGTCTAAAATGTTGCACTGCTAAATGTTATAAGGGGTTTGAAGATTTTCATCTTATTATTAATTTTCATTGTTTGAGATTGTAGTTTGTACCAAATGCTTCGTGTTTTGGTTTTATCTAATGTTTATTGACATCAACTCATTCATGATACATTTTATATTTATTTAAAATGTGTCATTAATTGAATTTATAAATAAATCAAACAATAATTAATAAGGCATATAATAAAAAATACAATTAAAACTTTTGATTGAGAGAGAAATTAACGACATCTAAATCATTAATTTATTCATTCTCAAAATCAAGCTAATTTTAAATGTCCAAATCATCATAGTTATTTACTTTTCTCTTGGGAGGTGGTATTTTATTTAAATCTATCAGCTACTGTTTTTAACTTGATTTTTCGTGCATTGAACTTAAGAAATCAATGATGTTGTCACTTTTTTAATCTTTCATAGAGAAATTAAAATTTTAAGTGAGCTTCTCAGGTTGCTCTGTATTTCTGGATGCAGTTTACATTTTCATTTTACTATCTAAATAAATTATTAAAAAAATTAAGTGAAATTTTTATTTTGCGAAAACCTTAATATATCATCCCTAGAAATCAATATTTTTATTTTATTTTTTTATTATCAAAGTTAATCGACTTGGTTTTAGTAGTTCTAATTTTCTCTTAAGATTTCTTCTTTTTCAAGGTAGTCTTGAAATAATTTAACTCAGCTTTTTACAATTGACTGTTGATGTCAATGACTGCTCTAGGAGATTTCTTACTACTTAACTATTTCTAAGATTTTAGGGGAGGGTTGTTGATTTTTATATTTTAAGATTTTTATTCACTTATGAAACTTTTCTTTGTGGGAGGTTTTTTCAAGCTTGATGTAATAGACATCGATTGTGTCTGGCTGTGCAAAAATGGTGAAAATAAGCTATATCTGTAATTTTTTGAGAAATATATCCAGAAATTATAAATTATGCTGTGAGTATATTCAGTAGGTACAGGATTTCTGGGCTGGGATGATCTCTTCATGTATTCAATGCTTGATCTTGGTTTATTTATCCTTAACGGTGAATATTCTTTCACTTAATTTATATTGTCTTAATCAAATTTTTTATGATTCTAGGTTTTGCTATTCTTATCTATAGCTGATTTAGTGATACTCCCCCTTGATACATAGAAGTATGGATTTTTATCTTGTTGAAGAGTTTGTTGCTGCTGTTGACTGTTTCTTAAAGTTGATTTCGAGCTCTCTCTGTTTTAGAATTCAATTATAGTAACAGAAGATTATTTAGCATTTGCTTATTGAATAGGTGGCTTAGTCTTAGTTATTAAACTTTACATAAATCTTTCGTGTGGGGCTAAGTCTTGCTTAGAAAAGGATTGCCTTTTCAAGCTGCTATTTTGTTAATGAAAAAGTTGTAGAATAGGAATAATTTAAAGGCATTAATCATATATAAATACTTATTCGTGGATTAATATTAGACCCTCTTGATCTAGATCTAATTTTATCTTGACACTAAGCACTAACAAACTTTTTGACTCCTTTAATTTTGACACCCTCATCAATATCTATACTTTCAGATTAATCTTCCTCCTGCGTTTAACAAACTGTAGGTGACTATGATAGCATATTTTTGATTTTTCCAACCTATTTAACAGGATATGAATTATTAGTAACTTAATCAGTCTTTTAAGAAGCCTAAATTGTACTTCCAAAATAATGCTATGTGCTTTTCGTCTGATTAATAATTTGAAAATTTTAAACATTTTGCATTTTCTTAGCACCTATAGGCATTTTACTGGCACTTTAAGATTCTTTAATTGTTTAGCTTGACTTAATAGATTGTTTGGACTATTTAGATTGCTATGAAATGAAAGTTTTATTTTCATCAAGTTGATCCCCTTTAGTTGCACTGTAAATCATGTTTATAGTTTGATTAGAAATATTCTCAGCTTGTTTATTAGTTGAACTATCTATAACTTGCAAAGACTTTGAGAATATCCCTTGATACTAATTCTTCAGGTAGTTCTTTTAAGAGTCAATTTTCAGATGTTTTTGGTATTTCTAGCTGGTTATAGGTTGGGATTTAATATCATAAACATTAGACTTTTTCTGCTATCTCTAAGTTTAGGAGACATTTTAAATGTCATTAAGTAACTAAGTCTTACTAGCTGCCTTGTAGAATTGTTTTAGAGGGGACATTTTGAGGTTTGGAACTAGGTCCTGTTTATTTTTGTCCATTGGAGAAAACTGAGAATTAAAAAAATCTTTTTAAATTTAATGCTTCGCTTAAGGCTTGGTATGATATAAAACTTTGTTAATTTCCTTTTCATTTATATTATGATTTTTTATAAATAAAACCAATTTTATTATACCAAGATAGGAGGAAGGTTTGAAGCAATTCAATGTGTTAATTTTATTGTCTTATTTCTAACTCGAAGTTTCTAAATAATCAAATTTTTCACTAACTGTATTTTACAACTTAAGACATTCATCTATGCTTTTGAACATCCTGGGATTGCTCATGATATCATCTGGAGTCTCAACTCTTTTCCTTTTGTCTTGAGTTTGATTAAGCAGAGGAGATAAATTATATTGTTTTTTTAGATTTCTATAGAGATAAATCAATAAATATGATATCTTAGCACATAATATTTATATAAATTGAACGATTTCTTAGCGATGTCTCTCAAATGCTAAATCTACTATTTACTTTAAACACTTTTCTACAAATTTCTAGACTGTACCTTTGACTTTGAGTTACTACTCAAATTCTTAATTTTTATGCTTTTATAGCTTTCTGGAATAATTTTCTGTAAATCAGATCTTTCAGATAATTGTTAATTTGATTTAATTTCATAGTTTTACTAGTCGTTTTAAACTACATGTTTAATTTCATTAGCTTATCGCTAGAAACTTCTTGTATAACAAGATAAATAAAATAGTTATCAACAATGATAAGGCCTTTAAATTTAATGGAAAAATATAAATAAATTTAGTTTTGTATGTTCTTCATCACTAGTTGGAGAACATGGACTCAACTCTTTTATTTTCGAGCTAAAAGGCTACTTGTTAATTTCAAGTCGATTTCTTTATGATTTCTAAGGGGAATTTAAAAGAACTTATAAATATTGCTATAATTTTTAATTTAATTTTTATCAAATAAATATTAAATTGTAGTAATAAAATTTTTTCCTCAATTTTTATTAAATATTTTGATATTTATCTTATTAGTTAGAAGGTAAGGGTTTTAAGCTATCAATCTTAGCGTTAGTTAAATTTCTTGGAGATACCATCGTCTTGGATTAATTATGATCAATATCTCTAAAATAATTATATTTATTTCTTTATTTTATAAAAACTCCTTATTAAGTAAAATTAAACTCTGCTTGTAGTATATGGCAAAATGACTTTATTTTCTGGCGATTTCATTACTGTTAATCTTCGTGTCTATATGCTGGAAGATTATCTTATTTCATTACCAATTTAAGATTTCTTTAAGCTTAAATTCCCAATTTTTAGACTCTATATCTATGTCGAAGTTGTTAACCTTTTTGCTTTATTCTGCTATCTTTGAAAACTATCACCTCTCGCACTACAGTCGTTTTTGTTAATGAAATTATTTGAATTCAAAATCGATTTCGACAGTTTATTCAAAACCCCAAAACCCCTTAGTGAGGTTTATAAGTGCTTTGATTTGTAGGGTATAGTTGGGGTCTTATTGGAGTTAGTAGAGCAATTAAGTCTAATTGCAAAATGATAAATAGAAATTAGCGAAATTTAGGGTCTATTTATGATGAGTAATATTTAGATTTACTGCTTCAGCTTAGGTATGGTACAAGTATTAATATAGTCTAAGTCAAACCAGTGTTGAATTATACAGCCATAGCAAGACTCCTAAACAAGAGTGCCTCAACTGTTAGGTATCATTGCTTGTTAGCTGTTTAACATTATAACTCAGGCTCTTGAAAACATCCTGCAAGAAAATAAGTTCTCACAGGTCCATATTGACTATCTCTGTGACTCTAAGACATTAAAGTATTGGGCTCACTTTCCTCTTGAATAACGAGCTGTCATGTTTTCTCGCAAGTTTCCAGACATGCGTATCTCTCCTTAGACTATAGCCAATATTTATAGACGAAATGGTATTACTTTCAAGACTGTCAACAGAGTGAAGAGAGTGATTGATTTTTCAGTGCCATTTTATAGTAATAATTTAAACTATATATATGATTAAATACAGATAGCTATTGATAATAACATCAAGTTCATACATGCGGATGAAGCTGTGTTTACGTTCAACACTTTTATTAATAAGTCATGGTACAAGAAGTATGATAACATAGAAGTTTATGACTAAAAAGTAAAGGTAGTCACTCATGCAATTTTAGCTGGTATAAGTGAAGATTCAGGCTTAGAGAGTTATGTGATTCACCCTCGCTCTATTAAGCGAGAGTAGTATATAGAGTTCCTACATAGCTCAGAGAGAAGTATAGCAACCAAGAGATCATCCTGTTAGTTGATAACCTATCAGTTCATAAGACTAAGGAGTCTAAGAAAGCTTATGAAGAGTTAAACATAACTCCTGTATACAACGTTCCTTACAGCCCTTAATTTAATGGAATAGAATTCTACTGGAGTTAAATAAAGACTCACTACAAGAAGCTTCTGCTGTATCATCTTATGCACGACTTGCCCATCGATACAGTAGACTTGATTCAAAGCAGCTGTAAGAGAGTGAGCGTAGATAAGACAAAAATTTGTGCGAGAAAGGGAAGAATGAATGTTTATAAATAAGTTTTAGATTTAAACGAATGAATATATTCACATATTAAACTGGCCCATAAATGGGTTTGGCTTCTCTTTCTTCTCCTCTTCTTATGGCTTGCTTGGGCCTATGTTTCTTCTCTTAGTGCCAGCTCCTGCATCTATGTTCATTTCATCACGCTTTTAAACATCTTTATAAAGTCTCTTGCTCACTTCATGAATTTTCTGTGACTTTCTCTCTCTATGAACCTTAGCATGCTCTTTCATAAGATATATACCAGTGCCAGATTTTCCTTCAAAGTTGTATGTCAAAGCTTACTTGAAAGATAAGGATGCTTCTTAAGTTCCTCTAGCCAAGCTGAGCTTATAAGTATGCCTTGCTTCTTCTAGTCTTCAGGAGAAATAGAATATCGTTTCTTATGTGCTTCTTCAATAATTTCTCTGAGATAATCCTCTTTTATTGTCAGAAAAGAAGAAGTTCCTCTCTGGGAGTTTATTAGAGAGTTGTTTCTTGGTAGGAAGGTAAGCTACCACTTCCTCATCTTACATGGCATCCTCATAAAGATTAGTGACTGAAATCTCAGGGTAGTTTGGAATTTCTATTAGTTTAATGTCTTTATTTTTAAAAGCTTTCTTCTCCTCACAAAGTATTGCTTTCAAGAATGAAATTTTGGTACCTTCCATTGTTGGAAGGAAAAAACCAACTGTATAATATGTTAATACTCATCAAGTTATCTTACCATGTAAAGTTAGGTATCGATAGAGATCTTCCTTACTTCTGAATCTTGATATCGTTTCTTAAGCCTCGACTCTTTTCATTTGATCATTGAGTGATTCCATCTTTGTTCCTCTTCCTATAAATGAATTTCAAATTATAACAATTATAACATATAGACTTCTGGATCCTATTGTTTAAAATCTTACTATTAAATATGGGCATCTTATAGGAGGTCAACCCTGCAAAGATACGTGGAGAAAGTTTGCAGAAGCTGTAAAAAACTGCAGAGATGGAGCTCCATTTCAATCAATTTAGTTCCATTAAATTAGTACTAAATTTGTATTAATTTAATTAGTACTGGTACTAAATTCGTTTAATTTTAATTGGTACCAATTTAATAGTACCAAAACTTAATTAGTACCTAGTTTTAAACTAATGAGGTTTTAATGGAAAAGTTCCAATATGGTGCAAAACCTAATTAGTACCAGTACCAACCTGAATTTTATTTATGTTGGTACCAAAATTAAAAAAATTAAGCATGAAATTTGAAAAATTATAGTAATAAACTAAGTATAAATATGATATCTAACTCTTCAATATCAATCATTATTGTTGCAGTGCCAACTCCTATACAGAGTAAAATATAACTAGAGAGGCTATTAAAGCTTTATAATAGAAATTTAAATTTGAATTTAAACATGGCGGCTAACTTAAATCGTAAAGCAGTTTCTCTTGGAGCAGGATAATCATAGCTAAACTTTGGCTAAACTCAAAAGCCTGAAATTATTTATGTTGAAAGGGAGGTAGAGCTTAGAGCTCTTGAGTTTGAAGCAGAGGTTTTTATCATAGAAATTATAAACCAGAGGGAGAACACAGATATAGGAGTTTAACTCAAATTGATTATATTGAGGAAGAAAAAGAACAGATACCAGTTGAAAAAATAAAAACATTTTAATGTTAAGAGTGCTAGAATTTTTTCTCAACTGAATAAAGCTTGAAAAGGCATTAAAAAGAGATACATTCTGGAAAGCCTAAGGTGTATTTCAAGCACGATAAGGTAGATGGCAGGTATTAGTGCACAACATGCATGAAGCCATATACTCACTCAGCTAAAGTTAAAAGGCATATGCAAAAGCATCACTTTAGTGAGTTCTTGATTTAAGATGTAGATACTCAAAAACTAGTACCAGCAAAGAGAAAATCAAATACTCTTGAGTCTCAGAGAGAATAGCAGGAAAGGCTCAATAAGCAGAAACGATTTGAAACAATGAATCAACCTGCAGGAAATATCTTTTTGGCATGTTTCTAAGAGAGAGCTATGTATATTCCTGCATTGAATGCAGTTGATCTTAGCAGTTCGATTGAAAATTATTTGAATATAAGCGTGCCTAACAAAGTAAAGCTCATTGTGGTTGATGAGTATGCATATAAGGTTTACCCTTTCAGCTATCTAATTAGAATGAGCAGTACCAGAATGAATTCGCTAACGAATATATGGTTCTAAGAGAAGCACAGAGAAGAGACTGCAAGAATTTGCTAAAGTTAGATGGGGTTATTTTAGGCTTTGGTTTCATCGCACTTAGACTAAAGAAATTTGAAATGACTCTTCGAGACTATTTATATCATAACAGATACCCAAATGATTTGAATGATATTCTATCAGATATGATAAAGGGTGTCAAAGAGTTGCATGAATTTGGATATGTTCATAGAGATTTGAAGCCTGAAAATGTTATGTTGAACATATGCCCTTTAGAAGTAGTTGTCATCGATTTCAATAGAGCATTACGGTAAGAAAATATAACCTTAGCTAAAGTTCTTGGAACCCCTGGATACTTTCCAATCAGAGAGAAGTGGACCAATGGTTCAGTATAATGGGATGTATGGGCAGTTGCTGCTATTATATTAGAGAGCGATATGGAAAGTATGTCTTACTTTGGCACAAAGCATGAAAAATAATCAATTAGCTTAGCTTAGAAACATATAAAGTAGGAAGATGTAAGCGAAGAAATTAGAAATTTAGTAGAGATGATAATAGTAAGAGCTCCTCACTATCCTAGATAATCATTAGACGACATGCTTGAACCACTAAAGACAGCAAGATTCAAGAGATATAACAAAGACAAGCAAATTAAATTCGTTTGAGTTAAATCACCTAATAATCATTAAATTTACATTAAATTCATATCAATCCTGCATTTTCTCTATTAACCCCAATAAGACCCCAACTATACCCTACAAATCAAAGCACTTATAAACCTCACTAAGGGGTTTTGGGGTTTTGATTGGGGAGGTCTAATGTTTAAGTCTTGGAAATGGGGTTCCGGAGTTTAGAAATTGAACTTGAGTTTGGCTTCGATAATGGCTGCTAGAGACTAATCAAATTAATATGAGTTGACTTCATTGGCAAAATAAAATTAAATAAGGTTATATAAGAAATATATACTCATAATAATTTTTAATTTCTTATTACAGTCGAATTCTAATATTACTAACACAGATTTGATTTAGAATTTTGATCTCTAGCTCTAACTAGAGTATTGCCAAAATAGTGGCAGGTAACTTTTTTCTGATCTCTTTTATTTTAAAAAATTGGGGTTTAGGTTTTTAGTTGTAGTAGTTATGGTTGTAGTTGTAGTAGTATTTGTAGTAGTAGTATTTGTTGAAAATATTATTATAGGTGAAGTAATTGCTATTATTGTTGTTGAACGAGTTGAAAAAATGATGTTTAAAATTCATATTTTTTGTGTTAACATACTCCATATTTAGAGTAATATAAATCAAATTATGTTTAAAAATTAATATTCAAATCTAATATTGTAATATTAATATTAAATGTTTAGACATTATTTAAATTTGTTTTAGGAAATATGAATTAATTTTTTAACTGTAAGATTTAGAGCGAAAAGATAAGGATTTTCATAGCAAAAATTGTGATAAAAACAGGAGATTTTATTATAGTTGGACTTAAATCAAACTAGTTGGTATATTTAGGAGTTGATTGAGTTAATATAATTTGCTAAATTAGATTTGTTCTAGCCAACGTTTATAAAATTAATATTCCCTCGACTTTGAGAATTTAAATTATAAGACTACTCAAACAGGTTGACTTATCTAAACATATAATGAGTAATAAACAATAAGCAAAGCCCTAAATCAAAACCCCAAAACCCCTCAATTAGTTGTTTTACTAATTTGATTTGTAGGGTATAGTTGAGGTCTTATTGGGGTTAGTAGAGAATTTAGTCCAGATATGAAATAAAAAATATTTAGGGTACATCTATGAAGAGTAATATTTAGATTTACTGCTCAAGCTGAGGAATGGTACGAGTTTAAATATAGACTAAGTCAAACCTTTACTGAGTTTACAGCTATAGCAAAGTTATTACACAAGAGTGCCTCAACTGTTAGGTATTACTGCTTGCTATCTGTTTAGCATTTTAATTCTAGCTCTTGAAAGCATCCTTTAATTAAAAAAAGTTCTCTCAGGCTCATATTGACTTCATCTGATACTCGAAAACTTTGAAGTATAGGGTACACTTTCCATCAGACTAGTGAGCTGTGACGTTAACTGGTATGCACATCTTCCCTAGACTTTAGCCAATATTAATAGAAGAAATGGTATTAGTTTTAAGACTGTCGCTCTATTAAGCGAGAGTTGTGCATAAAATTCTTAAGCAAGCTAAAAGATAAGTACAGAGAGTAAGATATCATGCTCATTGTTAATTACTTGTCTGTTCATAAGACTAAGGAGTCTAAGAAAGCTTACGGAGAGTTAAACATAACTCCTGTTTGCAACGTTCCTTATAGCCCAAAATTTAATGGAATAGATTTCTACTGGAGTGTTAAAAAGATTCACTACAAAAAGCTGCGACTTTATCATCTTATGAATGACTTGCCCATCGATATAGACTTAATTCAAAGCAGCTGTAAAAGAGTGAGCTTAGATAAGACAACAGTTTGTTCCAGAGAAAAAAAATGAATGTTTATAAAATATGTTTTAGATTTAAATGAATAAGTTCACATATTAAATTTGCCTGTAAAGGGGTTTTGATTATCTTTTTTACTTCCTCTTATAGCTAGATTAAGCTATGTTTCTTCTCTTATTGCCAGCTCCTACATCTATGTTCATTCATCTGGTTTTTAGACATCTTTTTATAGCCTAATGCTCTATTCATAAATTGTCTATGACTTTCTCTCTCTGTGAACCTTTTCATGCTCTTTCATTAGGAATATACCAATTCCAGATTTTCCTATAAAGTTATGAATAAATATTTACTAGAGAGGTAAGGATGCTTCTTAAGCTCAGCGAGCCAGGTCTTGCTTAAAAGAATACCTTGCTTCTTCTAATCTTCAGGAGAAACAGAGTAGCTTTCCTTTTGAGCTTCTTAAATAATCACTCTGATATAACTTCCTTTAAAGTGCCAAGAAAACCAAAGAAGAAACTAATTTCTGGAAGCATGCTAGAGAGTTGTTTCTTAGTAAGTAGGTAAACAACTAACTTTTCATATTTTATTGCATCCTCGTAGAGATTGGTGACAGAAATCTCTGGGTAGATTTGAATATCTATCAATTTAATCTCACTGTTTTTAAAGGCTTTCTTGTCATCTTAAAGATCGTTTTCTTATATTAAATTATTACCATGTTTAGTAAGGTATTGATATAGATCCTCTTTCCTTCTAAATCTTGAGATAATTTCTTAAGTTTCTCCTGTTAATGAAAATCAAATTTTTATATATAGAGTTCTGGATTCTACTGTTTAAAAACTTACTAATAAAATGGGGATCTTTTTTGGAGATCAACCTGGCCAAAATACGTTGAAAAAGCTTGCGGAAGCTGTAACAAACTTCAGAGATTGAGCTCCATTTTATCAATTTAGTTCCATTAAATTATTACTAAATTTGTTTAAATTAAATTAGTACTGGTTCTAGATATGTTTAATTATAATTAGCACTAATTTAATAGTGCCAAAACTTAATTAGTACCAAGTTTTAGAAGTTTAATGAAAAAGTTCCAATCTGGTTCAAAAGCTAATTGTTACCACTACCAACCTAATTTTTCATAGTGGAACCAAAATTAAAAAAATTATGCATGAAATTTGAAAAATTATAGTTATAAACTAAGTTTAAATATAAACTCTAACACCACTAAATCAATCATTATTGCTGCAGGCTCTCTCCAATGCATAGTTGTTATAATTTAAAAGGTTATTAGAGTATTATAATAGAAATTTAAAGATCCCAGCTAACTTGAATCGCAAAGCTTTTCTCTTGTAGCAGAATGATCATAGCTCAACTTTGGGTCTACCAAGAAACCAAAGGTTATTTTCATTGAAAGAGAAGTAGAGCTTAGAGCTTTTTAGTTTTAAGCAGATGTCATTGTCATAGAAGTTAAAAACATGAAAGAGAAGTCAAAGATGAGAATTTAAACTCTTATAGAAATTATTATTGAATAAAGGAACAGCTGCCAATTAAAAAAATGAAAACATATTATTGTAGGAATACATTTGATTTGGGATATTATAAAATAAATTAAACTAACATAATTATAATTCGTGGCAGTTAACTTTCTCGAAACCTAGACAATATGGTACTTGTTCGATAGAGAATTAAAAATCAGCTGGCAGCTGGACTTTAGTATTGGCGGTACCCCTCTATCGCATCGTAGAAGCGAGATAACTTGACTTTAATTTTGGCATTGAATTCAACTAAACAAAAATCACTCAAAATTAAAGTAAAGTTATCTCGCTTCTACGATGCGATAGAGGGGTACCGCCAATACTAAAGTCCAGCTGCCAGCTGATTTTGAATTCTCTATCGAACAAGTACCATATTGTCTAGGTTTCCAGAAAGTTAACTGCCACGAATTATGATGATGATGAATGATTTAAAATCAAATAAATTTAACATATCACTGTTTAATACTAAAATCAAACCATCAATTTAGTCGTGACGTAGGCGTACCTGAGTGAGTTGACGTGGCAAACTTCCGTGACGTGGCATTCGTAAAGTAGAAAACTCCGAAAAAACCAATCTCGCTATCACCTAGTCTCCTCCTGAAATCAAGATGTCTGGTTACAACCCAGACAGAGCTTGCAAGATTCAACCAGGTAACAGAAGCTGGAGAAAAACGCTTACCGGTCCCACCGCTGCTGGGAAACGTAATCCCTGTCCTTTCGCTGTGGTAGCTTCAGTACCCTAACCCGGTGTGGGAGAAAAATCCTTATCGTTGGCTTCGATGGTTCCGTCTTCTCACTTTCGAAGGCAGAGCGTACCTTCATCCTGCTCCCTATTACCTAGGAAACTGAACTCAAGCCAGGAAGCTCATCTATGCAGGGAAATCCTTAGCGTGCAGACGACTCGAGGAGTCTAGGATCTGACAGATTGAACCCCGCCGACTGGCCCCTAATGCGTTGCGCCCAGCAACCCCCTACCTGCCCTCGGTAGGCCTTAGTGTAGTAGAAAGCTCTATCAGAAAGTCTCCAGCCTCGGGCCCCTGTGGGTCACCCTATCCTTATAACTTTCTAATTTAATAATGCCACGAATTATAATTATGTTAGTTTAATTTATTTTATAATATCCCAAATCAAATGTATTCCTACAATAATGCAAAAACTGCTAGAATTTGTTTTCAACCGAACAAAGTTAGAAAAGACACCTCAAAGAGGTGCACTTCGGCATGGTCAAGATCTTTTATAAACATGACAAAGTTGATGGAAGGTACTAATGAATAACATGAATGAATTATTATACTAACTCAACTCAGCAAAGGTTAAGAAGCATATTCAAAAACATTATCTTAGAGAATTATTGATTTAAGATAATGAGACTTAAAAACTTGTACCTGCTAAAAGAAACATTAAAAATTCTTGATTCTAAATGAGAGTTACAGGAGAAGCTTAAGAGACAGTGTCGATTTGAATCAATGAACTAGCCGTCAGATTCTACTGTTTAGCATTCTTCCAAGCGAAAGCATAGAGTATTCCTGCATTAAATTCAATTGATCTGGGAGCTGTATATAAAATTACTTGCACATAGTGAGCCTTACAAGGCAAAGCTTACCGTGGTTAATTAGTATGCATAAAGGGTTTAACCTTTCAGCTATCTAATTAAATTGAGCAGTATTAAAATGGGTTTGCAAACAAATATAATTCTTAGAGAGGTTTATAGAAGTAATTTTAAGAACTTGCTTAAATTAAATGGTGTTATCTTATGCTATAGTTTCATCGCACTAAGGCCGATAAATTTTGAATGGCTCAAAGAAACTATATATATCATAATAGATATCCTGATGACTAAAATGATATATTATCATATATGATAAAGTGTGTAAAGAGTTGTATGAACTTTGATATGTTCATAGAGATTCGAAGCCTGAAAATGTTAGGCTTAACCTGTTTTTTAGATATCGTTGTAATCAATTTTATTAGAGCCTTAAGATGACTTTAGCAAAAGTTCTTGGCACTCCTGGATACTTCTCAATTAGAGAGAAATGGACTTATGGTTCAAAAGGATGAATGGGCAACTGCTGCTATTATCTTAGAGTGTTACATGGAAAGTATGTGATACTTTGGAACAAAGCACGAGATATAATCATTAAGTTTAGCAGCTAAACATATAAAATAAGAAGAAATCTGCGATAAAATTAAGAAGATAATTGATATGGTCATAGTAAAAGCTATAGCAAATCCAAGAAAACTTTTAGATGCCATTCTAGAACAATTAAAGGCAGCGAGATTCAAGAAGTATCACAAAGACAAGCCGATAAAATTTGTTTGATTTTAGCAAACTAATAATCATTGAATATTCATTAAATTCATAAAAACTTGCATTTTGTCTACTAACCCCAATAAGACCCCTCCTGTACCCTTCAAATACAATCACTAATATAACTAATTTGGGGTTTTAGGGTTTTTAATCCCCATTATAATTGAATTCCATTGAAGCGAGGACTGTAGGGAACAGTAAATTGAGGTGTTATGTTTAATCTTTTATATTCCTTTCTTGAGTCTTTATTTATATAACTGGCAAGTTATCAACGAACAGAATAATCTCTTAGTCAACGCACTTGTCTCTGAGTTATTGCAAGAATTTAATTTATAATTCAGTTTACATTTGACGAGGGTGGATAACATAATTCTCGAGGCCACTCTCTTTACTGATTTTACAAGAATAGCATCTGTCTACGCCTTAATCAATAACTCATTACCTTCTAAATAACTATTCCTTTTGTACCAAAACCCTTATATAAAGGTATTGAATGTAAATACAGCTTTATCAGCGAGTATGAACTTGATATTATGCTCCTAAGATCTCTTCATTTAATCAAATATATAATTTATATAAGCCTTATAAAAAATAGACCTTATTGCAGGGGATTATAGAGCAACTTGGCTATAGTGATGATTATGAGAATAGGCTTGATTTGATCACTATAATCATCACATCCATGACGCATATTAAATAGTGAATCTAAACAATCCCAGTCATAAGTACACCCCAAACCTCGCATACTCTCGATTAAATTACTAATATTTAAAATATAAACCCCTGCTAGAACCATTAAAAAAAGTTTTTTGGTTTTATATTGTCAAGAATTTTGCATTAAAGGACCTTTTGGCTGTTTAAGATAAAAATCATTAACTCACAGTGCTTTAAATTTTATTTTTTTTAAACTTTGTGAATAATCTAGAAAACTTAACCAGACATATGAAATAATTGAATAGCCTGATCCAAATGGAAGGTAATTAGAAAGATTTAAGGCTACATATCCAAAAACTTAAGTGGACTCATATATGAAATGAGAGCTTAATATAGGAAAAAAAGCAAAACTAAATTTAAACAATAGCAAAAAGATAATAGGTTATAAGAATAAATTGATAAATCTCAAGTAATCACTTGATGCTGATACTATCAATTATTATTTTTTATTAATTTTTCAATGCTTTAAATATTCAATTCTATTAAGACTTGGGGTTTTAAAACCCTTACAAATTAAGTTATATTATTAAATATTGACAGTTATCTCTCTAAAATCCCCTTGTCTCACAGATTATCAACAATAAAATCCAAGAATTTTAGAGAAGCATCAATTTTAGAAATTATCCTCAAAGATTTACAAGAAAATGCTGTTTTAATGCCAAATGAAGGAAATTCTTTGAAAGTTGCGGTTGTTGCTGCAGGTTAAGACCACTCAAGCTTTCTTAATAAATAACTGAAAGCCAAGCCATAGAACTTTTCAAAACCTATTAATAACGATAATTTGCATGAGTAATAATAGCTACTCTCTGACTAAAAAATTGAAGTTGATTAAATCGAACAACAATAATCAAAATTACAGATAGATCTGCAGATAACCTCAGTAGATAGAGTGGGAAATTAGCTTGATTGCGATATCTTAATATCTTCATGTGGTCTATGGTCATTAGGAGCATACAAAACTACAGAGGAAAGAAAGGGTGATCAAGTGAAATTACAGCAATTAGTGAAATTAGACAAGCAGTAACCTATTAAAGACTTTAAGAAATTGAATTATGTACTGTCAAAACCAAAAAAGAAATTAAAACTATATTATAAATTTGAAAAAAATGGTATTAAATTTATTGATTAAATTGATAATCATTGGATCTGAAGAAAGTTTGAAGATGTAAAAGTAACTCTATAAACTGTTCTTAACTTGCAAAATGAAGGGATGGTACACAGAACTTGAAGAAAATTACTTTCAAATTTTGATGGACCTTTAATGAAACACATAGAATTAATATTTAATCAACACTAATTTCTGATTATTTATAGATTTCCTAATCAAATTTAATTATATTAGTACTTCAACAATGAATAAATATCAAAAGGAGATATCCCAAATCAATGAAAGAGCGACAAAAGTATCAAAAATTGAGTTCATAAATATCTTTATTTCTTTCTTTATCAGTCAATATTTACTAAATATTGATTGATAAGTTCATTTCTTTATTTACAATCAAGCTTTTAATTAAATACTTTTATTTACTTTGTAATTTCTATTTATTTGAAAGAATATTTCATAAACTTAAACTAAAATATGGAAATTACTCTGGTATTTGAAAAATTATCTTATAGTAATAATTATGTTATATTAATTTATGATCCTATTAACTTTCTTCTATTTTCTTGGAATTATTTATTGTTTATTATTTTCTAGAAATTTGTTTGACAGATAAATTTTCTCATATTTAGAATAGTAAATTTTTGGCTCTATTTCCAATAAAATTAATTTTCGGAAATATTTTATAATTTTACAATGATCTCCAATCAAAATCAAAATTGTTCATAATTTTAAATAATCATTATATTTTTGATATTCTAATTTCTAAATCGCCACAACCCCAACTAGTTATTTAATTTTGTGTAAATGAATGAAGCCTGTTTCAAGTTAGTCTCCACAACATCTTATTTGTCATTAGTCATTTTTTATTGTTATTTATGTTCCTCATCATTTTACTAGTCACCCCCATGATTAATCTATATGAAATCTAGTTATTACCTGACACTACAGCTTTGACTCCCACTTAATTCCTCATCTCCCATGCTAAAAATCACATTTTCATAATCTGTGACTAGTGGCATCATGTCATCTCTGTCGATTTATCTTTTCTATCTGGATTTACTCTTGGAATTTTACTATTTTTTATTCGAAGTGCTTTGTTTAAAATCCTTATTAATATCATTAAGTGTTTATGGTGAAAAAATAAGAGTTTATTTTTTGACAGGGGAATCTGAGTTTTGCTGCTAATTGGCATAATTTTCAAATTGATAGTCTAAAATATTGCATTACTATATGTTATAAGGGGTTTGAAGGTTTTCATCTAATTATAAATTTTAATTGTTAGAAATTGTAGTTTGCACTAAATGCTTTGTGTTTTGGTTTTATCTAATGTTTATTGTCATCAGCTCATTCACAATTAACAAAATATAACTGTATATATTATTGATAGATAATTAATAAATAATTTAATCATTAATAATCCTCAAAATCGGAAATACAATTATAAAACTTGGATTAAGTGAGAAGTTAACAACATCTAAATCATTAATTTAATCATTCTCATAATCAAGTTAATTTTAAATCTCCAAATAATCATAGTTATTTACTTTTCTCTTAGGGGGTTGTATTTTATTCAAATTTATCAGTTGCTGTTTTTAATTGGATTTTTCGTGCATTGAACTTAAGAAATCTATGATATTGTCACGTTTTTAGTCTTTCAAAGAGGATCTAAAAATCTCAAGTAATCACTTTAAGCTGATGTTATCAATTATTTTTTTAATTTAATTTTCATTTCTTTAAATATTCTATCCAATTAAGATTTGGGGTTTTAAAACCCGTACTAATTAAGTCTTTTTAATAAACTATGGCATTATTCTCACTAAAATACCTACTTAACAGCTGAGTTAATCAACAATTAGATATTAGAAATCCTTAGAAGCTACTATAATCTAAATAATCCTCAAAGATTTACAAGAAAATGCTGTTTCATTGCCAAATGAAGGAAAATCTTTGAAAGTGGCGGTTGTTGCTGCAGGTTAAGACCACTCAAGCTATCTCAATAAAAAACTGAAACCCCAAATCATAACTATTAAAAATTTATTGGGAACGATAATTAGCAAGAATAATAATAGCCAATGCTACTCTCTAATTAATAAATAATCGCTGATTAGATAGAGCAACAATAACCCAAATTGCAAATAGATCTGCAGATAGCTTCAGTGGATAGAGTGGGAAATTAATTTGACTGCGATTACTTAATATTTGCATGTGGACTGTTGTGGTCATAAGGCATAAAGCAATAACCTCTTAAAGACTTCAAGAAATTGAATTATGTGCTGTCAAGGCCTAAAAAGAAATTAAACTATTTTATTAATTAGAACAATATAGTTTAAATTTTATTGATTAAATTGATAGTCATTGGGTCAAAGGAATAAATGAAGCCACAAAAGGAACTCTATAAGCTGTTTTTAACTTGCGAGATGAATGGATGGTCCTATGAATTAGAAGAAAATGATATTTAAATTTTGATGGACATTGAATGAAACACATAGAATTAATATTTTTTCTAATACAAATAGTTTTTACTTCAACAAAAATTTGATAACCTAAATTAATGTAAGAAAAAAAAGTATCAACAATTGAGAAAATATAATTCTTTATTTCTTTGCTTTTCAATAAATTTGATAAATATTAATTAAAAATTCATTTCTATATTTTCTATCAAGATTAAAAAAAAACAACTATTATTTACTCTGTAATTTATATTAATTGTAATATATTCAAAATCTTACACTAAATTAGGGAAATTCGATTGCTATAAAAAACGAGCTTATAGTAATCTCAATATGATTTATTGATTTATAGTGTAATTAAGTTCCTTTAATTAAAAGTAAATTAATTCTTTTTTTAGAATAATTAAGAATATTAATTTTAAATGTTAAACCATTCATCAATTTATAAAAATAAATTAAAATTTTATAAGGAATACGATATTTTATTTAACAGTAAGATTTTAGAGCAAATAAGATAAGGATTTTCATTTCAGAAATTGTGAATATAATAGGAGATTTTATTATAGTGAGCCTTTAATTAAATTAGTTGGTATATTTAGGAGTTGATTGAGTTAATATAAATTTGTGAAATTAGATTTGTTCTAGCCAACGTTTATTAAATTAATTTTCCCTCGTCTCTGAGAATTCAAATTTTAAGACTACTCAAACAGGTTGACATATCTAAAAATATAATGAATAACAAACAACAAGCATAGCCCTAAATGGGCTAGCAAACCTCAAATACATCAGTTTCACTGAAACAGCCCTTCGATACACCCTCGTTGTTTATCAAGAGGCCCATTCCAATGAAATCTCCCATTTCTAAAGATCTAAATATTGCGCACTCATCTTTTTATTTATTTACTGAATATATATTAGAATTTTAGTGACTTTCTTTCATTAAGTAGTTAACGTTAAATATTTTGGGAAAATACTGTTTAACTTGATTTATATAAATTTTTATTAATCTCGCAATTCAAGCGAAGGAGTTCACTCATCTGGAGAAAAGCTTTCAAGAAATCTAAATTAATAATTACACGACTCCCCACCTCAAATGTCTGGCATTAGTTAGAGGTCCCTCTCGTTTTAATTAACAAATTAAGGGAGTTAGAATATGATAACTCATAAGGAAAATAAACCACCTCAATAAAATAACACAAAAAATATTGGAGGTGCCTTCTTATCAGAGCAGTAAAAGGTTTTTGGCTCTCCCTAATCACGCAGAGAGACCCCTTCAAAGTCTTACACTAACGCTTTCGCAAACCTAAACATTGGTAATACAGCTGGATCAAGCTCAAAGTACACCTCCAATTTATTTTCAAAATTTCTATATGCATTAGAGATCTCCCCCATTTTAAATGAAAGTATTACAATTTCTAAAATACTACAAATATCAGCACATCTGACTTCCTGAAGACTATTCATTAGAGTCCAATGCTATACAAGAATTTGCCTAATGATTGGAAATACAGTCCTCATATAACACCTCAGAAATCGAGAGGTTTTGAGCCGCTAATTCATTCTAACTCAATGAAAGTTGATAATGAGATACCATCATGCATTCTAACTAGACCCTACTAGCAAAGTTTACTGTCTCCAGCACCAGATAGCAATTTTATTTATAATTAAAATAAATTCTTTTTCATATAAGGATATTTTAAGAGAATTTTAAGTAAGTAATCAATCTCATTATTTTTTGAAAATTAGAATGTTGCTTTAAAACATTTATTTTAAGTAAATGGAGTTAACCAACTAGATCCTTATAGATAAAATTAATCAAAGGATAAAGAGCTGACCAGCAGAAGACTTTTCCAAAGTCCTCCGAAATTCAAGGGGTCACTGGTAGGTTCTACAAGAGGAGGAACCAAAATTTTTAGAAACAAGCTCGACAACATAACTGAAGAAGACAACATCATTCCATAAAATGATAACCTGTCATTTTACGATAACACTTTTAATCCTCAAGGCTCTCAGAACAATGAAACAGATCACGGTTTAATCGAGAACACTTTCTAAAGTAAGAGACCAGAAATTATGATTGAAGATGAAGACCCAAATTTCACAACGCCTACTGTTGACTAAAATTATCACAATCAATATCATCATAATAACTATCACTACCCAAATGAAACCAACTATCCTCTACACTCTTACGGATAAGCTCCCCCAAACCAATATCATTACAAACAGGCTTAATATCAATAAAGCCATTATAACCACCACAACAGTGCTACTACTGGTAACTACCAATAAGATTATATGTACATGTCTAGCCAGAAGGAAATTGAAAACTGTGATAGATATCATTAAAACTGTAAACATTCAAAACCCCAAAACCCCTGAAGTTGTTTGATTGAGTTTTTGATTGATGAAAGTAGACTATTAACGCATGCTTTATTAGGGTTTTAATAGGGTTTATGTAGGGGTTAATGGTTTAAATATCAGTAATTTAAGTGAGAATATGCGAGGTTTGGGATCAGTTTATGACAGTGAATATATAGATTTATTGTTTAAGTTGCGTTATGGATGTAATGATTATAGTGATCAACTCAGACCTATTCTAAATTACACATCTATTGCAAGACTGCTCCATAAATCTCCTGCTACTGTTAGGTCACACTGTCTATTAGCATTGAATTTAAAGAGATAGCATCTTAATTCTAAGCCTAAAAGACCTTTAAAATTCTAGTAGCATCATATCGAATATCTTATTAATGATAAGACTCTAAAATACTGGGCTCATTTCTCTCTAGCCTAGAGGGCTGTGATGTTTCATCGCCAATTTCCTGTACTTCACATCTCTGCTTAATCTATGCTAATATCTATAAAAAGAATGGTATATCTTACAAGACAGTCAATCGCATTAATAGAGTGATCGATTTTAATGTTCCATTTTATAAGGATAATTTAAATTATATATTCGATTAAATGCAGAGGGCTTAAGAGCATAATATAAAGTTCATACATGCTGATGAGGCAGTATTCACGTTTAATACCTTCATATCGAGGTCTTGGTATAAGAGGTACAGCAACATAGAAGTTTATGATCAAAAGGTTAAGGTATAAACTCATGCAATCCTTGGTGGAATCAGTGAAGATAGTGGGCTTGAGACTTATGTTATCCACCCTCGCTCTATTAAGACTGAATAATATATTAAATTTTTGCAATAGCTAAGAGATAAGTATGCTGAATAAGAAATTATCCTGTTTGTTGATAACTTATCAGTTCATAAAACTAAAGACTCAAGGAGAGAATATGAAAGGCTAAACATAACACCTGTATTTAATGTTCCTTATAGCCCTCAATTCAATGGAATTGAACTATATTGGGGCCTATTAAAAGGCCACTACAAGAAACTTCTGCTCTATCATCTGATACACGATCTGAAGATAGATACAGTAGATTTTATTAAGAGTGCTGCTAAAAGAGTCAGCGATGATAAAGCAAAAGTATGCGCAAGAGAAGGGAGATTTTGTGTTTATAAATAAGTTTTAGATTTAAACGAATGAATAAGTTCACATATTAAATTTGCCCGTAAAGGGATTTGGCTTCTCTTTCTTTTCTTCCTCTTAATCTTGCTTGGGCCTATGTTTCTTCTCTTAGTGGCAGCTCCTGCATCTATGTTCATCTCTTCTGGCTTTTATAAATCTTTGAAGAGTCTCTTACTCAATTCATGCTTTACTTGAGACTTTCTCTCTCTGTTTAATTTGCTGCGCTCTTTCATCAAATATATAGCAGTCCCAGGTTTTTCTATAAAGTTAGAAGTCTATGTTTACTTGAGATGAATGGATGCTTCTGCAGTTCCTACAGCCATGAGTCACTGATTTTGATTCCCTGCTTCTCTTTCTCTTCAGGAGAGATGCTGTTGCGTTTCTTTTGAGCTTCTTAAATTACTTCACTTAAGTACTCTGGTTTAAGAGTTCAAAAAACTCCAAAGAAGAAGTTTGTCTCTGGTAACTTATTTGAGAGTTGTAACTTTGATAGTAGGTACAGAGCAACATCTGGATTACTCATCGCATCATCATAGAGATTTGTCACTGAGATTTCAGGGTAGTTAGGTATCTCAATCATCTTTATTTCATTGGTCTTAAAAGCTTTTTTCTCTTCACTTAATAAGGCTTTTAAGAATGATATTTTTGTTCCTTCCTGAGTTGGCAAGAACAATCCAACTATGGTCAATATATTAGTATTTGATAAAAGCTTACCTTGCTATACCAATTATCTATAGAGGTCCTCCTTCTTTCGAAATTTTCCTATCAATTCTTGAGATTGTATTCTCTTCATTGCATCATTCATAGACTCCATCTTGCTTCCACTTTCTATAAATGTTTATGAAATTTAAAATTATGGATATCCATTGTAAACTTACTAAAATTTTAATACTAAATAGAGAGATCCAACTGGAGGTCAACCTGAATAAGATAGTAAGAGAAAGATGGAAGAACTTTCTCCAAGTTTCAAAGTTTGACTTCCATTTTTATCAAACTTTCTCCATTAAATTGCTCCTAATAATAATTAATTTAATTAGGTGGTGCTCCTAATTTATTAAAACTTAATTAGGTGGTTATATTAAAGTTCAAAACCGTATTAGGAGGTACATTTAAAAAATTAAATTTTAAAATCTCCCCTCCTAAATTTACAAGAACAGCTTTAGGAGCACCACCTAACTTCACAAAACACATTTAGGTGCATTTATATGAATAAAATGGATGAATTAGTTTATAAATTATCACTAAATCTAAGAAATATAAAACTAATGTCTCGTACTCTGCTCTCATTAAACCTCTCTAAACCTTTGAGAATATGCTCTTACTCTTGTATAAATGTAGAATTTAAATAGCTTGTATAATTATTAATAGTATTTATAAAATGAGCGGTAACTTACTTAGAAAAGCGGCATTGCTTGGTATTAGCCAGCAAAAACTTTCTTTCATGAATCAAAAGAAAATTGAGACTTGCGATGCCTCTACCTAGTACGAACCTGAAATTATTTTTATTTAGGTATCAGACTTTGAATAGCAATTCAGTTGTTAAATAGAAATGCAGAGCTAAGAAATTTAATACGAAGTTCCAATGAAAATGGTTGAAGAGGAGGAAGAGAGAAAAGAAATAAAAGCATTACATTTATGTGAGGAGTGTGAGAAGAACTTCACTTATAAATCTGCTCTTAAGCGTCATATCTTAGAGCAGCATTCTAACAAGCCCAAGCTCTATCTTAAGCATGATAAGATAGATGGAAAATATTTCTGCCCTTACTGCAATAAATAATACAATCATTCAAGAGATCTAAAAGTTCATCTATAATACCATCATGGCAAGAAGTTTGAAGTAATAGATCCAGAGACTGGTGAGGTCTTCCTTTAAAAAAGAAAGCCAAGAGACCCTTTTGAATCTTTGGAAAAAAGAGTAAAGAAAGAAAATTAACTTATTAAAGCAGTAAGAAACCTCCCAGCCTCAGAGATAGTAAAAATCACTCTTAAGATGCATGTACTTAAACTTCCAATATTGAATATAATTGACCTTAAAGAGTGTAAAGAAAGTTATCTTATCCTTGAGGATAATTTTGAGAATAAAGTGATAACAGATAAGTAGTTCGCATACAAGATATATCCGTTCAACTACTTCAAATGCGATGACAAGTATCAAATGGAATTCGTAAATGAATACAAGCTTACGAAGTCAAGAGATAGATAGTGCAGATTTATAATAAAGCTCGATGCTATTCTGCTTGCTCAAGATCATGTAGCTTTTCTTCTTCCTCTATATTAAATGACATTAAGAGACTATATTTAAGATTAAAGGACACCAAAGTAGTTACCTCTTATTCTTACAAATGTTTGCAAAGGCATTGAGGAGCTGCACACTCTTGGATATGTTCATAGAGATTTGAAGCCTGAGAATATAATGCTTGACTTTTCACCTCTCAGAGTAGTAATAATAGATTTCAATAGATCATAGAGAGTTGAAGCTTCAGGACTTGGCAACGTGTATGGTACTCCTGGATACTTTCCAGAAAGAGAGGACTGGAGAGATGGTGATATTAAGTGGGATATATGGGCTCTAGCAGCAATTATTTGTGAATGCGATATGGCAAGAAATGATTACTATAGCTGCAAAAGAGAGAAAGATTCAAAACAGAGAATACAGCAATATCTAGACTAGAATAAGATAAAAGGTAGAATGAAAGACATGGCTGAGTAGATAATTATTAAGCCTAATCACAGAGCTGACCATACAATAGACTAAATTGTAAGTTGGATAGGAGAGATAAAGTTTAGAAAGCTGCCTCATGATGCTAAAGTACTGTTTGAGTGAATAATAAAAATAAAACACTTGCATTACACACTAATTTATATTACATTATAACCCTAAACCCCTACATAAACCCTATTAAAACCCTAATAAAGCATGCGTTAATAGTCTACTTTCATCAATCAAAAACTCAATCAAACAACTTCAGGGGTTTTGGGGTTTTGATTCCAGTAGAACTCATAGAAGCAACGTCATCCAATAGCTTGATCTTTCAAAGTCAAACTTCATTAACGCTCACATTAACATTCAGTTTCCCAATATGCCTCCAAGTGAAATTGCAGGTTAGGGAGGATATTACCACCCTCATGGTGATCACATGAATGACCATAAACTCAGACACTACCATTACTAAAGTGCTATGAGCGAACAAGGTTATTACCCTATTCAAATCAATACTAAGCAGAAAAATTATTCAAGCATTAAGAAAAAGACTGGTTAAAGGAAACAGGATCTATTGGGCAACAATAGCGGATTGAAAAGACCTTACGGGTAATTTATGAAGCACAGTGGGAAAAAGTAATTGATATAATCGTAAACATACCAAATTCCTCATCCATCTCAATCCCAATCCTAAGTACTTAATCCTCACTCAATGTCAAAGAGCGCTTAAAAGTAAAATTATAAAAGATAAGCTCAGCTAATATAAAGTTAGAAAGTCTATGAAAACACACCAGACACCTCAGCTGCCCAAGATGCATTGCTATAAACCCCCAAAGGTTTCAACATATAAAACACACCAGATAAAGTAAATGACCCTACTACAGGTTCCAATTTTAAGACACCATAAATTCTGTAATCCGATAATAAAAGCACTTAACCCTTAAAGACTACTTGCAATTGCAAGAAGTCAAAATGTCTTAAATTATACTGTGATTGCTTTGCTTATGGTCTTGGCTGTTCTCCAGACTGTAATTGCGCAGACTGTGCCAATACAGAAGGTAATGAGGAGAGGAAGTAAGCTATGGATCAAATAACCGAAAGAAATCCCAATGCATTTAAGCCTAAAATTCAAGAAAAAGGTTTTCACTCTAAAGGCTGTCACTGCAAGAAAAGTGGTTGCCTCAAAAAGTACTGTGAATGCTACTAAAGCGGTGTGAAAAAAAATATTTATAAATTTATTTGTGGTTTGTACCAATTTATGTGCCTGTGAAGGTTGCAAAAATTGCGATGAAAATATGGCAAGTTCAAGGAAACACAATGATTTAGAAGAAACAAACGATAATATTGGACTAGATGATGATAAAATGTCATTAGTAATGAATAGTACTCACAAAGGCTATTCTGAATTCAAGTAAAACGAGATATCTAAGGATATTATTATGCAATCACCCTGTATTGATACTCCAAAAGTCAAAATTGAATCAACTCATGATTAAAATTCATCAAGTAAAAAGAGTCCCTCTATTTTTTAATTAAATTTAAAATCTATTCAGAAAGACATTTTGACTCCACAATCTCCGAAATCACATTAGGTCTAAATTGTAACTAAGCAAAGTAGCAAAAAGGTGAAATAGGTTTAAATTGTCAATTAAATAGAGGAAGTCAAATAATTTATTCAAACCCCAATAAAAGAAATATAATTTAAGCCTGAATCAGTTACTCTGTAAACTACAACTTAAAAACCTTCTGCTTTAGAAAACAGGCCGTTAAAACGCTAAAAGATTACTCATAATAATGAGAGCCCTCAATTGATTACCTAGAATGACAATTAAAAGCTTCAATCTCAAAGTAGTAGCCAAAAGTTTAAATGAATAAATTTGAGTATAATTTTTAATTATATTTTAGCCATTAAAACAGTATTATACCTCAACCAGAACCTAGATAAACAAGGAAAAAGGCAGCTGCTCTTGAAAGCAAAGATACTTAAAATCAATAGACTAGTCAGAAATAATTAGATGCTCCTCAAGTTTAGAGTATAATTTTTATTTATTAGCATTATCAAAGATGAGGAGAAAAAGGAGCAGTAGCCTGCAGATAATTAACCAAGTCAAGTAACTACCCGTAGTAGGAGGAGGCAAGTGGAAACTATTCCACCTTCTACTCAAACCTAGAGCGGATAATTGTTTTTATTTTTAATTTTAGGAACAACTGGCTAATCAGCTAGTAATACACACATCACTCGATCTCAGAGAAAATAACAATAGCATTTTAATTTAACTTATATTCATAACTTTAGAACTAATTACAACATATTTGAAATATATAGGTGATTAAGTTTATATTATGTTATTTTCTCTTAATAAAATATTGCATTGAGTTGAGACTCTTGAAAATGAAGCAACTAACGTATAATAACTTAAAAAAGCTTTACTTACCCTATAATTATTTAGTAAGATATGAGTAATAACCCTAAACTTATAATTTGTTGGGATGAGAGAATTGCACTGGCTTTAAAAACCTCATCTAGCAACTTACCACCTAAACAAATTTGTTATCTATTGTATTAAGTCAAAGAAATTTTTATTTTATTTTAAATGATATTTCCAACTTAATTATTTATTATAATAAAATTAAGAGTAAAATATTTTATTTAAAAAATAATTTATGTAATTTATTTTTTATTAAGTCACTTTATTTAATTGAATTTATTTCTCACTAATATTTCTTCAAATCCATCTTTTAAAAAGAATTTTAATATAAAAATGCACAATAAAATTTAATCAAAATATATTCAAAAATTTACAAAGAATTTCAAGTAATTTGACATAAATCTTTTAGTTAACATAAATAATTAATTTTAATAAATTATAGAGTAACATTAATTTATTCATTAGATTTTGCATTCAAAGGAAATATCAATTAATTTGATTTTTTATTATAATAAATTCATAAATATTTATTTTTAATATTTAATTTTTGTTTTATTTTAATTCTTTTGTATTTGTTTAAAGTATCAAAATATATGGGATAAAAATAATTATGTAAAAAATTAAATTGCTTAACAATTCTTATAATTTATTTATCTTTATATAAAAATTAGCTTAAAATCAATATTAACTTTTATAAAAATATAAAAATAAATATTTTGACAAAAAATTAATAAGTTTATTAGGAAATTAATTAATCATTTTTTATCTTAATCGCTTGCGATCTATTATAAAATAAATTTTATATATTATTAGGTATTATTATATCACAATAAAATTTAATATATAATTTGTTGTAATAAATTAACCTATACTATTAATATATTATTCAAGTTTTTAAACATAAATCTTCACATTATATTATAATGATAAAATATTAATTTTTAATTATGTATAGTATGTATCGTTGATGAGACAAATGACATAAATAAATTTAAGATTTAAGTAATTTAAAATCCTGAAATATTTCCTCAACTCTTCATCAATTCATCAAGCTAATTTATTAAATAATCTAATTTTAAAAGAATTAAATTATTCGAGTTAATATAATATTTCTATTATATGGAAAAAATAATTTTTTAAAAATTTTTATTCAAATATTCATAATTTTAATTATGTTAAAATGAAAATTTATCATAGAAAAAAATTTATAAGAGATAGGATAATATAAAGTTTTAATTATTTTTAATAAAAATAGTATTTTCATTAATTTGATAAATCAAATATTTTAAGAGTATTTTAATAGTAAGTTTTAATATAATAAATTTAATTTAAAATATATTAAATTAAAAAATTAATTTGCAATTATTGATAAATAAGTTTTAAAATCATTTTGTTAATTTAATAAAAAATCAAAATTATCTAGACTTTTAAAATGTATTAATAAATATAGCTTATCGACTGAGAAATTTTATCAATTTTATTTGTATTTCTCTACATTCTTTAAATTTAATATATATATATAAAACTTGTGCATATTCAGTCTAGAGATGAAATAAAAAAATACCACATTGACAAACTTCTCTCATTTTCATTTTAATATTTGGATAAACCAGAATTTTTTATTAAATAAATAATAGTTGTTGACAATATTTAAAAAATGATTATATTTCATAGTAATCTTTAAAATATCACAATAAAATAATATTAAAATAAATTAAATCAAAGCTGCTAAATTTGATTTTCATTTCCACACATACCAGATACTGTCATATAATTGTAAGTTGTGAAAATACTCCAGAAATATAAAATCTGCTTATTCAGCTTGAGAATAGTCATTAAAATATCTAATTATAAATGAAACATAAATGTTTAAAGGATAAAATGTTCTTTTACAGCAACTATAGCTTAATATATTATTTTTTTAACGAAAATATACTAGAAAATACTTGTAAATGCACTAAAAAAACAATAAAAATTATAATTCTTTTAGATTTTAGGAAATTATTCTGGTAATTTCATTGAATTTATATAATATAAATTATATTCGCTAAAATTGTGTTTTATTTTTATTTTTACTTTAAATGAATTAATAAATTTTGTTGACGTTTATCGTCATATTAATTTTTTATTTAATTTTAATAATTTAAAAAATTTAATTAAGAATAGGGTCACTTTACAAAGTGCTGAATTAATTGTACTAAATTTGGTGGCAAGTATTTATTCAGTTATTTTATAACAAGCTGTTTGTTTTTATAGTTTTTCTATGAAAATTTCCCTATTCTCTTTCATTATCAAACTCCTCATAACAGTTAGTAGAACATAGCTGCAATATTATATTTAATTTATTGAAGAAAAGTGTTTTTTTAATTAAGTAATTTAGATTTTTATCAAAATTAATAAATAAGTCCGAAGAGTGATACTGAGTAGTTGAAGAGGGCTGAATTTGCGAATGTAGCACATTTTTTGGTGTTACTAGAGCACTGAGCGACAAAGCCAATTTCATTTCCTGGACCCCAGCATGCAACAGTATATGGATGGAACATTTAATTGAATTAATTCAAGAGTTCTTAATCAAAATCATACTAATAAACATCAATTTTAAACTTAAAAGATAAAAATTTTTATTGTAGCTACATATCCGTAATTATCTCCGAACTTTCTAAAAATAAATTAGTTAAATTAATATTTATATGAGTGAAAAATTAATATATATATATATATATTTCTTCCGTTGCAAATATCAACATCGCATGGTCCCCATAATTCTTCTCCAGTTTTGAAAAAATAATAAATTAAATATCTTTACTAAATCGCACAATAGAATTTGTTTCTATGTATTAAAAATAAATTACAAAGTAATTTGAAAATTTACGATAAATTTTTTATATTTTGTAAGGTCCGTAAATGATTCTACCGTCCTTTGCAATACCGATGGGTTAGATACCTTTAGCAAGAGTGGGGGTATTTTCGAGTGCGTGTTGAGTCACATTTTTCTTACAACTATCATGTCTTTGGCAAAGCATGGATGTTTTTCTCAATGCGATGTCGTAAACGATATATAATTTTGTTATAAAATATGATTATATATATTAATTGCTGATTTATATTATAAATTAAAATTTAGATATATAAAATAAAAACGCATGGTGAATATGAGTGATATCTGTAGTTTAATTAAAAAATATATAAAGTAATAAAATTTTAAGATTAAATTTGGGAATTTAAATTAAATTAATAAATAAATTTAGGGGCTAAACCATTTATCACTTTAAACTTTCCTCTATAATTTTATATTTTTAAATAGATTAAAGCTCTGTAAATTTATTTGTATTAATATTATACTATGAATTGAGATTTTATATTAAATGCTGTTTATTATAATATTGATTTTATGAATAAACAGTCATTCAGATAAAATATTAATCATATAAAAATTTTAAATAAATTTGTATTAAATCTTTGAAATTTTTATCTTATTGTTTTTTATGAGAAGTCCAGTATAATATGTTTAACATCTTTTATGAAATATACAAGCTTTATTTTAAAGATTAGTTTGGGATGATAATGCAGAAGTAATTATTAAATGAGTGTGTTATAAGTATAATTTGATTATCTCGTGTGGCCTATATTTGATATTAAGTTAAGTTAAATCCTCCTTTTTAATAAAATAAATAGACATGAGATGGCTATTTTCATAATTTTAAGCAGTATTTTCTTTTTATAATCAATCAATTAATTTAACTTGATTTTGAAATCCATTAAGATTAAGTTATGGAAATTATCATGTTAACATATGAATTTTTAATTCTACAAAATAGATATGAAAAGTGAGTTTAATATAAAATATAATTCTCTGCTATTTTACAATTTTGCGATCAATTTGAATTTCATAAAAATAAATAAGAAGATTTAAATAATATTATTTTTTAATTAAAAAATATGTTACAAAGCTTAAGAATTTTAATTCTAATAAAATAAATAATAGCTCTCAAAATATTTTTATAAATAAAAAAACCCAAATAGTTTTAATAAATTACTGAATAATAAGAAAAAATAAATTTAATTTAACCCATCCTCAATAAGTAGGTTCTTGAGGTGACTTGAGTTCCGAGGCAAATATCGAAAGAGTATCCCTGAGGATCAGCCTTTTTAAAATGTATTTTATAATTAGATATTAAAATACTAACAAATATACTAAAAATAAAATTCTTTGAACCATAAGCTTGAGGGAAGAAAACATCGTATCCAAGGTAATACAATCAAAAATAATTAGCTTTAATTAAATATTTAAGGTGAGTAGTTCCTGAAAAAATTAGAACTCCATTCAAAGCAATCCAAATTAAATAAAATTAAGAAAGTTTAATAATTGAATAATTTTTAAGTAAACACCTACAACATCGAAAAAATATAGAATTAGTTTATATGTTTATTGATAAATTTAAATGAAATCGTCTGAGGAATTTTATATTTTATTATTTGAAATAAATTTTTCTTCAAAATTATCAATTAAATATTAGGGGGGGGTACTTGTCTCACCACCACACTTTATAAATATAAAATTTATCTTAAAAAAGTCACAGTTCTGGTCAAACTTGGATTGAAATACACGATTAAGATTATGAAAATAATATTTATCAACTCTTAAGAAGAGTAATGTTACAAATAAAGGTACTTAAATATCATAAAATTGATGTCATTTTCACATGGATTATGGCACAAAAGTTGAAATCCTTTATGCATTAAATTATTAAAAGAACAAAAGATTTCAAATTTATTGACTCTACTTGCTCTTTAATTAGGATTAAACTTGATCATTTCAAATACAATCAAGTTTATTTTATATTAAACTGCATTAAATCAAGTTTAATCCTAATTAAAGAGCAAGTAGAGTCAATAAATTTGAAATCTTTTGTTCTTTTAATAATTTAATGCATAAAGGATTTCAACTTTTGTGCCATAATCCATGTGAAAATGACATCAATTTTATGATATTTAAGTACCTTTATTTGTAACATTACTCTTCTTAAGAGTTGATAAATATTATTTTCATAATCTTAATCGTGTATTTCAATCCAAGTTTGACCAGAACTGTGACTTTTTTAAGATAAATTTTATATTTATAAAGTGTGGTGGTGAGACAAGTACCCCCCCTAATATTATAATAAGAGGAAAGCAATTTCACTAATGGGAAGGCAGATTAGTTAACTTCCTAATCATCCCATGCAATATATTAACGTAATATATAAATATTTTATCTTGCGAATAAAAATTTAATCAATGTATTTAAAAATTCAATGACATCACCTTAATCAACTGGGAATTAAACCTTAAGTTCTGCATAATTTTCGCGTATAATTGTTTAATTTAAAAGTATATAATTCCATTTGAATTTTATTATTTATATGTATTGCTAAAATATTAGATTTAAAATTTTCCATTAGGATATTTTAAGTAAAATATTGTTTATATTCTCATTATTATCAAAATATAAATAATAAAGAGAAAATATTGGGGGACGAACTAAGTCGGTTAAAAATTATTTCAAAAACCTAAATCCTAAGTCGATGCCATAATTAAAAAAAATTTCCATCTGATTATTTAGCTCAATAAATATGAAAATTTTATCACAGATTCTGTAATCAAACTTTTTCAAAACAATTCAAAGATTTAACGGATACAGTTTTTTTTAAATAAATGAAATTATTAAAATAGCTTATATCCCTATATCTAATATTTATAAAATAAAAATTCAACAATATAATCTCAATGAAATGAAAATAAAATTACATCGACAATTAGTCTATAAAATACTTATATTTAACTGTATCAAAATATTGTTATTTGTCAATATGATAATATTTCATTAAGATTGTATAGTTAAATTTTTTAAATAATATAAAATTAGATATAACCATTTAATTTATTTTAAACATGAAAACAGTATCCCTAATATTTTGGATACTTTTTTATTTAATGATATAAAATTTTTAATTAAATAATAGGATAATAAATTTATTCAATTTTAAAATCTTATGAAAATAATAAAGATAATTAAAAAATCCTTTTCATAAATTGCTTAACTTTTCTATTTTAATTTAAATTTACCTTAAAACTAAAAAAGAGAAAAACATTTAATTATAACTTTAAAATCTATAATAATTTAAGTTTTTATAATAATAAATTCTAATCAATTTCTTCATTCTTTGCCCATCCAGTTTGGCATCTATGATTGTTCACAGCAGTTTGAGTTATATATATTAATTTTTATATAAAATTATTATTTTAATTAAGAATGTTAAACTTTCACAATTTTATTTAAACAATTTTTAATGAGTGTCGAAAACGGAGTATATCAGTTAATTTGCTGGTTTAATATAAAGTTTATAAAATTTTAACAAAGTGGTTTATTTGATAAAGCATTAATAAGTTAAATTAATAAAATAAATTATAAAATTCAGTTTTATATTATTAAACTAACTTTTAGTAATTTAGCAATATTGGTAAATTAAATTTGAATTGGCCAAATTAAGCTCTAACTAATTTTAATAAAATAACAAGAAGTTAATTTTGTTTAAAATATTAAAATAAATTTCTATTCCTGTATGAAAATAATCACAGCTGAAGTTATTTATTGATTTACAGTGGAATGAAAAGATTTAATAATAAATTAAAGAAATATCTTAATTTTGAAATACTTATACGTTTGATCATCGATAGATAAATTAACAGTTAATAGTACCATTTTTTTTACAATTTCTTTAAGTTTTGGAAAAATATATTTCCAGTTCAATTATTCATAATCAATAAACATTTCTCTTGGCTGGACATTGAAAATTTAAATTATAATGATTAAAATTAAAATAATACATATCTTAAGTATTGATGCATAAATATATTATTAAACTATTGAAAGCTTGAGCAACAAATAGATAATATAATATTAAAAATAATACTAAATGAATAAATTAAATTACTAATATAAATTTTATTTGTAAATTCTTTGAAAAAAACCAAAAATTAATAAACATATACAAATGCGTAGGTTTAGATCTCGCTAACAACAGTAGTACCGGCTGGTGAATCTGGGTTTGATCTGTAGCAATTTTTTAATATAATTTCATCTAAATATATTATCTTAAACAGAGATTTCATAAGGAAAAACGTAATTTAAAATTAATGAATTATTCACAACAAAATATATTTTTATTGCAATGGTTGGGCATGCCATTGTTATAGATATCGTAATAAGTTTTACCATTAGCTTTATTATTTAATGGTAAAATCACATATACTATAATTTTAATATAAATTAATTCAACTTCCTAGCAATCATTAATATTTATAAATAAATAAAGTAGTATTAGAAATTATTGATATATGAATCGACGATGAAGACTATATAAATTAAAATAAAATCAATAATTTAAATAAAGTACATGTTATTTTATTAATTTAAATTTAATAAAATTAAAGAATTAATAATTAATAAATTATAGTTTTTGCTTATTATAATTATGTCCTATATTTTTTAAGTATTTTATTCTATATTTAGGATGTTTTTTTTCTTCATTAAAAATTATATTATTAATATAAATTTTTATAATTTATAATTAAATAAAAAAATTATTTAAATTAATATATATAGATATATATATTTATTATTAAGACTCTTAACCATGAGCAAAATGATTTGGCATCGTTAGATTATATAATATTTAATTTAATTAAAATTGAAATATTACATCAAAAGAAATATTTAATTATATTGTTGTGTAAAAATAATTTTGTGTAAAAAATACATGTTTTTACATTTAATTATACAATTTTTGGTTGATTTAGCAATTTTAATTAAATTCTCAATGAAAAAATTATTTAAAGTGATTAGGAAGTTTATTTATAATATATATTCTAAATTATTCTTTTTGTTTAAGGTTTTTCATTATCCAATTATTACTTCTACAATTTCTTTTACAATTTTGGCGTGAAACTAAAACCTATTTTGATTAAAGAATATAAATAGAAATTAGTAAATTACTGAAAATTTATTTATCATAAATTTTAAATATGATAAAGTCTATAATGATTACATAGATAAATCTATTTTGAATAAAGAATTAAATGCATATTTAAAAGATATATAAAATAATTGGCACTGCTGATTTATGAACTGTCTAATATTAAATAATCAAATTCAAAATAAAATAAAAATTTGAGTTTATAAATAGTAATAAACTTTAAAACATTTATTGAAATATTGTAATTATTTATGAATATTTAGAAAATAAAGCAGTAATATTTAACTAAAAATTATTTTAGAAATTTACCTCATAACTATGAATATGGAGGTTTATTTTCTATTATTTCTATACTTATAAATTCAGTATTATATAATTAATAATATAACTTAGAATGTATTGGATTTTTCTTAATCTAAAATAAGATAATCTTTATAATTTAATGACTTTTGTAATAAAAATCAATATTCTAACAGAAGCAATTAAAAATAAATCGCTGATTTTTTGTTAATATTAAGTATTTAAAAAAGTTTTCTTATTTAATTAATAACTTTTTTTTATGATTTTATTTAATAACTTAAAAAATCTATATAACCCTGTAATTTATAATTAATATTTTTAAAAAAAATATTGAATATAGTAAAATTATATTGTTAGAGTCTGGGCATTACTATTATTAATCATGTATAATTATTAATATATAATTAGGGCAAATACCGGGATAGTTGCATGTAACAAGCTCGTAGTAATTAGTATTTTCATCATCATCAATCTAACCGGCTGGTGCATAAGGCTTGGCTTTGTTTTAGAACACCGGGTCATTAAGGTAATTTAAGTTATAAATTTCTCAATAAAAACTCTTTAGTATATATAGAAATATATGAAATTCTTGCAATTATTTTTACAAAATATAGAAATTAATTATTTGAAATAATTTGAATTTTCTGAATTATTATCAGTAAATGTTTTCTCATTTTAAACTCCAATTCAAATTAAGGTTTATATTAAAATTATAAATTAAATAGATGCATTAAAGTTATTTGGGAGTGAAAAATAAAATTTAATAAAAAATACTCATTTTAATACTTCAATAAAAAATTTAATAATTGACTAAATTAAAAATTTGTACCTATGCATATTTGTATTATTTTAGCGAAAATATTGTTATAAATTTAAAATATGAAAAATAAAATAAGAGTTTGATTGTTACATCGAAATTATCAAAAAGATTCTTGCAGTCTTGTAAACTATCAGTGTACTGGGTACCTGATGTACCAAAAGAAGTAAGAACGTATTCCAAGAAAATATATTATTTTATTACTAAAATTTTTATCATAATTTTTCATAAAATTACTTATAATCTTATAATATGGCATGAACAGCGCCATTAGAACTATAAATTATAAAAAATTTGATATTTTTTATATGTAAATAAATTCAAATATTACATTAAATATAAAAAGAACTCCAATTTGTTATTGATACTTCATTAGATATATATATTATATTTGTAAGATAAATAAAGTTTTAAATGTTTAATAACGCGGATCGATTCATTTCACTATATATACAATATATCAGTTTGTAATTTTTTTAATTTTAAAAGTATTAATAAATTTATAGAATAATATTAATTAAATGTGTATATATGTACAAGAAATATATTTAATTAATGAAAAGTTCAAATATAAATGCCTCTTCTTCCTTTGATCAATATTTATTACAACTATTTTATTCAAATTCAAATCTATTTCTGTTCCAATCATATAAAATTAAAAAATTAAATAAATTTTCAATTAAGTTTTTTATATATTAAAAAATATTAAATTAATTATAATTAAAAAGGTAAATTAATTCTAGCTTATCCCAGAGATGGATGGCAGAAGACAGGTAACTCTGTAAGATTTCGTCTTGCAATTTGGTAAAAATGGGAAGGACCAATTTATTTTGGATGTGCAATACCCTTTTAGTATATTTCAGGCTTTCGGCTTAGCTCTTTCAGCTTTTGACACTGACTGATTCTTCACAATAAGTTTATTTAAATAATTATAATAGAACTTATAAAATCAAAACTATTCCTTAGATTTAATTATTTTTATATGAAAAATATATGTATTTATTAACCAATAAAGAACACCTTCAGGAAATCAGTTTTAAAAAAGTCTTAAAATTTTGTGTTAATTTATCTATAATTATTTATACTACAGTAATATACGCACGCAGTCTCTTTCTTTAACTATATTTTGATAGGTTAATTAAAGTACTTAACTAAGTATATTGTCTCTAAAAATAATAATAATATCATCACTAAATACTTAATATACTAATAAAATGAAGTGTGAACTTTGCAACGAGAGAAATGCCAAGATTAAGAGGCCTAAGAACCAAATGCCTGTTTGTCATGAGTGCTTCTACATGGTATTTGAGGAAGAAATTCATCATACTATCACTACCAATATATTTATTAGTGGGTATAATTTTACAAAAAACTTTATTATGACTATTGATAATAATTGGTTAACTATAAAATATTTAATTTAATAATTAAGCAATACATTATTCAAAAGAGGAGAACGCATAGCTATAGGTGCTAGTGGAGGTAAGGATTCAACAGTACTCGCACATGTTATGACTACCTTAAATAAGAGATATGACTATGGCTTAAACTTAGAACTTCTCTCAGTTTTTATATTGACTAAATTATCTCTGATGTTTTATCGCCCTTCACTTTTTTGACATGTTAAATAAATTTAATTCAGTAGATGAGGGAATCATAGGTTACAGAGACGACTCTTTAGAAACAGTAAAGAAAAATTAAATAACTTACGACCTCCCCCTAACAATAGTGTCCTACAAAGACCTCTATGGCTGGACCATGGACGAAATCGTGAAAGTGATAGGTTTAACAAACAATTGCACATTTTGTGGAGTATTCAGGAGACAGGCTCTTGACAGAGGAGCTATGTTAATAAAAGCAGATAAGATTGTAACTGGGCATAATGCAGATGATATTGCCGAGACAGTCTACATGAATATTCTCAGAGGAGACTTCTTCAGGCTGCACAAGTGTGTTGATATTATGACTGGCAGGGAGGACGCTCTGCCAAGATGCAAGCCATTCAAATATACTTATGAGAAGGAAATTGTCATGTATGCTCACTTCAAGAAACTAGATTATTTCACTACATTCTTTTAAAAATTCTCTCTAAAACGATGTTGAAATGATTGCGATTTTAACACGTGAATTAATGAGTAAATAATCAGAATAACTCTGGCCTGGAAACTTAAATTAACCCAATGATATCAGAATCTTCTGCATTATCTAGCATGTCCCAGAATTCTCAAATTGCTTAAAACTAAGTTTCACAATCTTTTTCCCTTAGAAGAGAAAGAAAAAGTACCAGTGTCCATCCTTAAAATGGTTAACATAGTTATTATATTACAAATATGCTTGTTAAGAGATGAATTATCTTTCTCATTAAATCGTATTTATTTAGATAAATTAACAGCAGCAAATTCCAATAAATTATTTCTTATTCAATAATTAAAGCTCAGCTCCTGTGCAAACTATTGAGAGATATCAAGTGTTAAAGCAAATTGAAACCGTAAAAAGAAGCTCCTTTTAAATTATAAATTTAGATGATATTCTTACATTAATTTCTTTGAATTCCCTATAAACTAATAACTACTAGATTTATATATTATTTAAGCATGAATCAGCCATAGTAGATTCAAATGATGAGACAAAAGCTGAATCATCAGAAATCTAATTAATAAGCTAATATGATTTTGGACTAACATGCGGCAACTTACAATCATGTTTCTTAGTAACCCAGGCAATACTCCACCACTGGTAGATAAGCTTCATAGTATCAAGTAAGTAGTTTATTCTAATTGCAGTGGTGATCATAGTAAAACTATTAATAACCACGATTTATTATGTATAAACCCTTTCTATGTGTAAACTAAATAAAAACGCAATTTTATAGAGAAATCAGCCGTTATCACTTGCCGAATGGCTTTCAATTGGCCAGCAACCAATGGACAAAAGATACAGTTAACAGCCTCAGTAAAACTAAAACAATAATGTGAGCAGAACAGGAGTGTTTAAGACTGGTTCTATTCAAAATATTCAGAATAATATTATCAAAAAGTGAATTATTTTATACACATCAGCATAAATTAAATTGCAAATGAATCTTAAAAAACTATAAAAACAAATCTAAAAACTATTAACTTGCAGACATAATTTAGAATTATAACTTCATTTTTATGTCAAATTTTATTAATATACATATATTTAATGGGATATGGGATAAGCTAGAAATTCTTAATTGATGGTTAAGTAACTCTTCCTTTGAAATCATATACATAAACATTTGTTTATAAAAAATGTTTATGTATGATTGCTTCAACATAAATAAATTATATAACTTCATGTTAAAGTTTAAGTGTTTGTTTCTAAAGATATATATAAACATGATAAAATATTTACTTGGATTCCAGGCTGGTGGATTGTCAACGAAAACTTAGTAATTTAGGTTTCTAACACCCTCTCGAGTGAAAGTTTCTATTATAGTGTCTTAATCTTTCAGAGGTTTCCATAATTTCTAAGTCATTACTACTAAATTACCATTTTAGTCTTGGCCTAATATAAATTTGTAAATTCTATTAGTGAATTCTACATCAAATATAAAAGAATTCAGTAATTAAGCTGAAATTTAAAGCATTTTTTAATATTATAACTTTGAATGGGAGTGTATTATCAACTGGCATACCCTAAGCCAAAGTAGTCTGCTGTAGTATAGGTACAACCACTACCATTTTCCTGATATTTCCCACATTACAAGGCTCATACCTATACTAGAACACTCCATGCTCGTTTCTTATCTTTTCTTACTATGAATGTGAAGCTTTAGTGTAGTTTTCTCCGTTATCATAGAGGACATACTTGTCACCTTCAGGATTTGCACGTAGCTTACCAAGACAAACATCGTTGCTTCTTGTCTTTTTGTTTTTCTCCATAAACTCATATTACAAGTATAAATTAGTTTAGGGAATTTTGGATTGACTTCTCATAAAATTATAGAATAAGTAATTCTAACAAGTTTAGAAATTAAGTAATTCGCTGTCTTATTAAACGCTCTTTTCTTTGCATATAGTATTAAAAGTCTGCCTCCTTGATTTTTCTCCAAATATATGTAATAACTGGGGTGTATGCGGTTGAACCCAGTCCTATGTCTCTCAATTGTGAATCTAAGTTAACCCATTTGAAAAGGAATGGGGCTCATAATCAATTCTCGCATTTTAGTCCCATAAACAATTTAATCAACGAACGCCTTATAGCTTTCAGGGTCACATATCGCAACTTTAAAAGACAATGGTTTCTATATTAATGGCTGCCCATTGGGTTTTAACATTTAAGCGCCATTCTAAGCTTGATGAATGATTTAAAATCAAATAAATTTTAACATATCACTGTTTAATACTAAAATCAAACCATCAATCTTAGTCGTGACGTAGACGTATCTGAGTGAGTTGACGTGGCATATTCCGTGACGTGGCAGTCGTGAAGTAGAAAACTCCGAAAAAACCAATCTCGCTATCACCTAGTCTCCTCCCGAAATCAAGATGTCTGGTTACAACCCGGACAGAGCTTGCAAGATTCAACCAGGAAACAGAAGTTGGAGAAAAACGCTTACCGGTCCCACCGCTGCTGGGAAACGTAATCCCTGTCCTTTCGCTGTGGTAGCTTCAGTACCCTAACCCGGTGTGGGAGAAAAATCCTTATCGTTGGCTTCAATGGTTTTCGTCTTCTCACTTTTGAAGGCAGAGCGTACCTTCATCCTGCTCCCTATTACCTAGGAAACTGAACTCAAGCCAGGTAACTCATCTAATGCAGGGAAATCTTAGGATCCAGCTCACTCGAAGAGTGAATGCTGACAGATTGAACCCCGCCGACTGGTCCCTCATGCGTTGCGCCCAGCAACCCCCTACCTGCCCTCGGTAGGCCTTAGTGTAGTAGAAAGCTCTATTAGAAAGTCCTAAGTGGTTGGTACCACCTAGCAATTAACTTTCTAATTTAATATTTTGCCATTCTAAGCTTGATTTTGTTGTTGCTAAAGTATCATAGGCTTTTACTTCTCAAGCTTCATTTTCTCTCTATTTAACTGCATTTGTGCAACTTCTAATTTTTATTGCTGTTTTCTGTATTCTTTTAATTTTCTAGCTGCACTATCATCTGAACCTTCAACTTCTTCTCTGACGTCCTCACTATCATACTCCTCTTCACTATCGTATTCATCAGCATCCTCTTCTTGATCTATATTTGAATCAGCCTTTGACTACTGTATTTTCTTATTTTATGATTGCTATTCCTGTTGTTACTGTGTCTTTTTGATGCCCTTCCGAATATCAGTTTTTTAATGATGACCCATCTCAGATTGAGCTCGTTTTGCATTCTACCTAAAATCTGGATTTTTAGTTTCCTCTAATTCCATACGCTGCTGTTGCTATAATAACTTTTATTTTCTGGCTATTTGCAATTTTTTAAGCTTAGTATTTTATTCTTCCTCATCTTCTTCATTATCATTGGATGAAATAATTAAAAATTACATATTCATATATAAAACTTCACATTAAAATTTTTACTATTTTATTGATCATCTTAGTCAGATTAGAGGTTCGTGTTTTCTCTCCTTCTTTATGGATTCTTAACTATTTTCTTTTCTTCATATGCTTCACTCACATCCTCATCATCTTACTGTTACTGTTTTTTGTTGTAAATTGCCTGCTTTCTTTAAGGTATCTCAATTGACCCTGCCTCCTCTTTTGGGATCTGCTACCTGCTATTTCTTCCTCTTGATGCTATATTACCCATTTGAGTTTTCTTGGCTCCTCTCTGTTGTATAATCTACACCTCCTCATCAGCTAGATCGTTTTCATCTTAAGAATCTGCTCCATCATCGTTTTGAGTTGTAGTTTGATTATTATCTGTATGTTTATTCCCACTTCTTTGTTGTTTTGGGTTGAATTATGTTGTAGGGGATGTCAATTTCTGCAGTTGCTGTTTTTATTTCAGCATTTCCTGTTGATATTCTTGTTTTTTCTATATAGCCTACTCTTCTTGCTGTTTTTACAACATAAGCAGCTGCTGTTATTGCTATTGAAGTAATTATTGCTAAGATTATAGGTTGTTTTACTCGTTAGCATCCATTCCATCTGCTGGTTTCTTCTTTTTCTTAATGATTTTCTTGATTATTTTACGTTTGGGCTCTCCATTATTGGGTTGAATTACTGATTAATCCTAATTTATACTTTAATTATGTGTTGATTATAAGTTATTACTGGTTGATGTGGAATCTAAACCGTAGTTGTTTAATGAGTTAGCGTTGTTATTAATTTATTATTAGTTTTTATTATTTTAATCTTTATCTATGATTATATTGCTAATATAAAATTAACAAGAAATACTTTTTAATAAATATGGAATACTGATTAGAGTATATAGTTCATAATAAAAATTGTTAATAGTAGTAACTTGTGTTGGTGCATCAGTGCCATCTGGATTCTTCCTCTTAATAATCTTTTTAATAACTTTTTTCTTAATGACTTTCTTTTTTTACACTTCCATCCCTATTTCATCGATATCTGAATTTCCCTGATCATCTCCTCCAATGCTGCTATTGCTATATAAAGTTTTAGATAAAAATAGTTATAATTATATATAAATTTTATGAGTAATATTCAAATCTTACCTGGAGTTAGCTCTTGATATTTACTAACTCATGGGTTAATTCATATTTTTAGTAGACCTAGAGAGTGGTTCATTATCTGCGTATGGATTTACCTGATTTGTTAAGTTATTTGGTACTGTTTTTATTATAGCGTTCGCTTGTTGGTTCATGGTTGCAGATGCCAAACTTAAATGTTTTTAATTGGATTAATTCAAAACTATAAAAAACTAATTATTTTATATTATTCTAAACTTTGAAGTTATGAGAGTGGAAAAATTAATTTATAGTGGTAAAAAATTATAAAATTTCTATAAATTGTTACTATCTATAATTCGGACTTATTTTAATAAAACTAAAATGAAATAATATTAATGAAATACATTCTTTTAAATATAAACTCCCTTAAAGTTTCTGGCCAAGCAGTGATCCTGGACCAGCTGTTTTGAAGTGATTTTAAGCGTTACTATTATTACTATTATTGTTATATTATTGTGCTTATGGACCATTATAAAACATGAAATTATATATATATATTTAATAAATAGACCATTATTGTTCGCATACTTGGATTTCTTACTAGAATGCGCCTTTGAAAAGTTTAATTAATCATAAAAATCAGGGTCTTCATAGATTGTCTGCTGTGCTGTTGCAGCTAGTTCCTGCAAATTAGAGAATTAATTCTCATTAAAATTCATGTTTATAGTTGGATTATTGTAATTTATCACACTTATGTTTGGACCATTTCCATGCATCAAATTTAATTATATGCACCTAAATATACTACAAATTATATGTAGAATTTGTATATATTTCCACCACTATTATTGCTATTTCTGAGGTTTTAAGTAGCTGCTCCAATAGTAGCATTGACATTGTTTTAAACTTCACTTTCTATAATATTTTACTAAGCTTGCCCTGTCACATTTGAGTTAGTTTTATTCTATAAAGTATTTACTCCATGAAACAAATTATTGCTTTTTATCTTGTTAGTTCGAGATTTATCTGTTTGTGTTTGATTGTAAGAATCTACGCTGTACAGACTTTTATTCAATAAAATACTATATAAATACTATAATTGAAGTGATATTAAGTGAAATAAAGTGGACTTAGTAAGAAATATTACAATTTTATTAATTGGCATTTGTGGGACTAGTACTGCGATTGAAATTATTGAATAATTAATTGTTATTTGTAACTGCGAATTGTTGATTTATTGGTATATAATTTTAAGACACATTTCCCATTTACATCTAATAATTATCTTATTGCTAAATCTCAAATATTTATTTAAAATTCTTAAAATTTATTAGAAAATAGATTTTATGTTATATTTTTCATGTTAAGACTAAGGTATATTTTATATATGAATAAAATAATCTATATATTTTATCTTATATAATGCTAGTCTCTATCAAATTATTCTTAGTCATCTTCATCAGTTTAGAGTAGCTCCGCGCCACGCTTTTTCTTTAAATTTTTCTCATCTCCCAGGTAGATGGGTTTGTTTTAGTTTGAACCAAAGTAGGGAGATGGTTATTATTTAGTCTTAGAATTATAAATATTTGAAGCTGCTCCTACAATCCCACTGTTTATTCCATAATTTTACTAATTTTCCATTATTTCTTTTTATCTATAAAATTATTGGGGGGATAGATTAAATAATTTCATTTAATGTTATTTGTTAAAATTTGATTATATCTCCTAAATTAATCTAAAAAAGTTCTTATAGTAATTTTTAAAATCTATTCTTATTTTTATTAACTTTTCTCTATCTTCTAAATTCACATTATATATTTATTAATCATATTTCCAAATATAGTATATTTTTATACGAACTATAAGGCTTTGTAAGTAGTTGATGGGTGTAGGGTACAATTTAAATTTCAAAAGATAAATTGAATTTGCAGAATATATTCACAATTAAAATTGAAAATGGACTCTTCAAATTACAATTCAATATTTAACCCCACCAAGCAAACTTCGATATCCTAGATCACTACTGGCTTAAGGAAAATAGATTTAAGTGGTAAGTTCATTGATTTAAGGTTAAAGAAGTAATCTAAAGAATTTTTAATAGGTAATGGAGCAAGTATAAATAACCCATCCATTGGGAATACAAATGTGTAAAATCCCTCTTCTTTTTATTAAACTCAAAATTTGAATTAAAATTTCAGCTCTTAAAACCTAGCTCAAACTGGTAAGTATACATTAACCATATCAATAAATTCATTTTTAGGGTCTTTAAGCTTTGGATAAACAATGACAGGGTACGGAAGCAATTAAGCTCTTAGTTCTTAAAACCTCGCTCAACATAATCAATTGATTAATCAATCAATGGATAGCTCAAATTCAAATAATATGGTAGGAGGCCAAAAGAGCAACTATCACTCTCCCAAAAATAACAATGGGATGAGCTAGTACTTTAATCAGCAAAATGTAAATACCAACTCACAAGCTAATATAATGCAAAATAATGGATTCAATCAAACAGCTCAATAATAAATGAGACAGCCACAAGGTTCTCAACATCAGACTTACCCCAATAATGTCTTCAATAATGGTAATCATATTCAACCTTAAAAGTCAAATCACTAACCACTCCCTACTTTAGGTAATTAAAACACGATGACAAGCACCAATCCTATGATTAATGGTGGCATGCAATCCCATGTCTAAGCATACTAACCAATTTAGTAAAATAATATGGGTTAATAAGTTCATAATCCCTACAGTACGATATCAAGCAGATAAAGTGACTATCAAGAGACCCCATTCAAGAGCTAAATCACAACAAATTATTCTCTCCCACAATAAAATCCCTAGACTACATCTAGTAAATATCCAACTTTTCCTCATGACCCTAGAGGGCACTTTAAGTTACAAGAAATAGTCTATGACAAACCACTTCTTGTAAAAGTGAAATGCTTAGACAGAGAAGATTTCGATTAAATGCTAAACATTAAAATTGTCTTGAACGCATAATCAAACTCTTCGCAACAGCAAATCATGACATTAGAAATTACTGATGAGTAAAATCCATACTTCTTGTACTCACTGGACTGCTTGGAATCTGATTTTCATTAAATAAAGCAGAAACAACAATTCTTGTTTGATTTCTAGCAGTTTCCCTACTTTATAGTTGAGCAGATCGAGAAGTGCTAAAATTGCATTCAAAGATAGGGTGATCATATTCTATTGTGAAAATTAAAGAATTTACGTATTTATATTTAAGAAATGGCATTCTTATTTATAATACCAATGTCATTTAGATCAAACTATTCCTAATTTTAGACTGGAGTTGGAAATGAATCAACTTTTTCATTCATAGAATAGAATTAATATCAATCCCTGATAGTTCTCTCCCTTATTACCAAATAAGGTAGTGATGAGACTTTGAAAAAGTATTTATAATATGAATATATTTTGATCCTGAATTTCATAATGAATCTTGTAAGTTTCTTAGATAAGTATCTAGCAGGTAAATTTGCAGAGCACAAATAAAACGGACAAAACTTAACCCAAGAACTACATGAGATGCGTCACAAACATGAGCTCCTTAAGCACGACTACGAGGGATTGTTAGTACAAATAAATTAGCTGACTGAAGACAACAAGAAAATCATCTCTCAAATGAAGATGGATGAAGAGAAGCATATACATGATCTCAGAGAGAGACAGCTGATAGAACAGAGTGAGTAGCAGTCAAGATTTGAACAGGAGAAGAGAAACTTACAGCTGTAATTTGAATAGGATCTTAAATTAAGAGAAGAGTCTTATGATGTAGCTATAGCTAACTCAGCAGTGATTATAAAAATCATGTAACTTATCAGAACTGGATTGATAAAATCCATATCATTTGAAAGTTTAATTTTCTAGAAATGTGTGAGAGACTAGAAAACTGTGTCTTTAATTGAAGATCTCCGCCGCTAAACTCAGGAAATGAAAGAACAAGAAAACGAGCGTATCAAGCAAGATGAAGTCAAGAGGGAATAACTCATTCAACAACACAATAACTAAGTTTTATCAGTCTAGAAGTAAATGCAAGAACTTCAGAACTATATGAACAACCAAAAGTTAAATTATAGTCCTTTTATAAAACACAGATGAATACTTCAATCAATATTTTAAGATTATATTGCATATAAAGTTGGACGAATAGAAATTCAACAGCTTGATGCAGTAACTTCAAGAAGAACGCCAAATTTAAATGGACAGCATGCAGGATAAGCACAATCAAAACCCCAAAACCCCTTAATGAGGTTTATAAGTGCTTTGATTTGTAGGGAATTTGTTAGGGGTTGGGGTTATTAATTAAATGCGAGACTAAATTGCAAGCTTTTGGGGTCTATTTATGATGAAGAGTATATAGATTTAGTGTTTAAACTGCGTTATGGCTGTGATATGTATAGTGAATAAGTCAAACCAGTACTGAACTATAAGTCTATTGCACTGCTCTTAGCTGCACTGTTCGTTCTCACTGCTTGAAAGGTGTAATTAAAGCAATAATAGCTGAATTCTTAGCCTAAGAGGAAGTCTAAGTTTCTATAGAAGCATATTGACTATCTTATTAATGAAAAAACTTTGCAGTATTGGGCTCACTTCTCTCTCGACTAACGAGCATTATGTTTCATCGCCAGTTCCCTGAGTTGAAGATCTCTGCATAGTCTGTTGCAAACATTTATAAACTAAACGGTATCTCTTACAAAGGTGTAAATCGTATCAAGATAGTAATTGATTTCACTCTGCCATTTTACAACAACAACTTAAATTATATTTATAATTAAATACAGAGAGCCTAATAGAATGATATTAAGTTTATTCATGCTGACGAGGCTGTGTTTATATTCAACACTTTCATCTAGAAGTCTTGGTATAAGAGGCATAGCAACATAGAAGTATATGACTAGAAAGTCAAGGTATAAACAATGGAAATTCTTGGAGGAATTAGCGAGGATACTGGTTTAGAAACTTATCTTATTCATCCTCGCTCTATTAGGACAAAGTAGTATATAAAGTTCTTAGAACAGCTGAGAGAGAAGTACCCTGAATAAGGGATTATACTATTCGTTGATAATCTTTCTGTTCATAAGACCAAAGAAACAAGGAAGAGTT